>PVLA01006251.1:0-47742 GCA_004027455.1 Hydrochoerus hydrochaeris | reverse complement strand
TGTTTTCCTTTAGGATCTGAAACTCTTCACTCCATGCTCTTCTTGACTTCATTGTTTGTGTTGAGAAGTCTGATGTGATTCTGATAGGTTTTCCTTTATAGGTGATCTGTCTTTTCTAACAGCTTTTAATATTCTGTTCTTATGTTGGATTTCTGGGATGGTGATTATTATATGTCTGGGTGTAGTTTTGTTTTGGTTATGGCTACTTGGAGTTCTATATGCTTCACTAATCTGTATGTCAGTTTCCATACTCATGTTTGGGAAGTTTTCAGCTTCTTTTTCATTTATCCCTATTAATCTTATGTTGTTTTTCTTTGCATCATCTTGCAGCTGTTGAATTGTTTTTTCCTGGTTTCTTGTTATTGTTAGAAGATCTTTCCTTTCATGTTCACTAGCTGCAATCTTATCTTTGAGGTCTGAGATTCTATCTTCACTTTCATTGAGGTGGTTTTTGCAACTTTCAATACAATTTTTTATTTCCTGTATATCTCTGTGAATCTGCTTCATGTATTCTGTTTCTTAAACTGTTCATTCAGAGATTCTATCATTTTGCTTTGTTCCTCTAATGTTTTAACTGTGTCTTTGTTGGCTGCATTCAGAATTTTTTTCACTACTTTTATCATTTCTTCTTTTACCTGGGAGATTATTTCTGAATTGAGTTCATAGCTTCCCATACTTGCTTCTTTATTTCAGTTGATATCATTTTAGGCATTTCAGATGTATGGCTAGTATTTTCTTCTATGTACATGGCTCCTAGGCTTTCTTGGGATGGGCTGGAGGTTTCATATTGCATTTTGGTCTTTTGTTTTGTCATGTTCCTATATTTCCATGTTTCCAGCAATGTTCCAGAGCTTTCCCTGGATGTGTTGGAAATCACCTCTTGTGCCCTCCAATACTGGGACTCACATGGCTTTGGCTCCTCTCCCATGGTGGGCCTGGTCCCCCTGGCTGAATGAAGGTCACTGGGCACCATCCATTCAAGCCTGTGGAACCTCTGGAGCCTAGTCCAGTGTCCTAGGGGGCTGAGTAGGCACCTAGCCACAGGGATTGATGGTCCCAAACTCTTCCCAGGCCTGCGTTGGCAAGCTGCAACTGACCTAGTGGTGGCAGTGCAGGCCTGGCTCCTCTTTCAGCAGGCCTGGCTCCCCTGGTTGAATGAAGGTTGCTGGGCATGGTCCACTCTAGCCCACAGAGCCTCTAGAGACTAGTCCAGTGTCCTGGGGGCTGGGTGGGTACCCAGTGGCCGGGAAGGATGGTCCCAAACTTTTCCTGGGCTTGTGCCAGAAAGCTGCAACTCACCTCATGGTGGCAGCACAGGCTTGGCTTCCCTTTTGGTGGGCCTAGCTCCCCTGGTTGAATCAAGTGTTATGTCTTTCCAACCAATCTGCAGCTGATGGGTGAGCTACCCCCATTTTTTTCTGGTTTCCTGTCACATAGAGCATTATTTTGTCATCTTTGACTTTCAGTCCGTAAACCCTCTTTCAGGTTAATTATATTTCTTATATAGAGCATCTTGATGGACCCTATCTCTTGATCCACTCTGCCTCTGTTTCTTTTTATTAATGTATCAGGGCCATCTATGTTAGTGATTATGGCCAACCTCCTCTGCCTCATCAGTGCCATGCTATTTTTCTGTTATTGGTTGTCTACTTTCCCCTTTCATTCCACTGTCCACCCCATTTAGTGAGCCCTCTCTGCCACTGTTCCTGAAACCATGGTCTTTTTACTCTCTCTCTAGAATGTCCTTCAATATTTTTTGTAGGGTTAGATTGGTGGTCATGAACTTCCCCAGTTCCTCTTTGTCATGGAAGCATCTTGTTTCTCCATTAATTTTAAAAGATAGTTTTTCAGGGTACATCAATCTGGACTGGAGGTCATTTTCTTTCAGTGTTTAGAATACTTCCCTCCAAGCCCATCTTTATTTGATGGTTTGTGTCGAGAAGTCTGTTGCGATTTTGATGGGTTTTCTTTTAAAGATCTGTTTCTTTTGTCTGATGGCTTTTAATATTCTGTTCTTGTGATAAATTTCTGGGATTTTCATTATTATATGTCTGGGTATAGCTCTGTTTTGGTTATAGGTGGCTGCAGTTCTATATGCCTCATACATCTGAATATCATTTCCTTTTACTATGCTTGGGAAGTTTTCCTTAATTATTTCTGTGAATAGCCTTTGTATTTCATTTGTGTTTATCCCTGCTTCTTCACTCACATTTTTTATTCTTAAGTTATAGAGCCTCTTGTCATCTTCTAGCCTTTGTATTGTTACTTCCTGATTCCTTGTTATTTTTAAGAGATCTTTCTTTTTGTGATTGCAAGTTGCAAACCTGTCTTCAAGGTTTTATATTCCATCTTTAGTTTCTTTCAAGCAGTTTTGCCAGCTTTCAATGGAGTTTTTAATTTCCTGGTAATCTCTTTGAATCTGTTTCATGTATTCTAAATTTTTATATTCTTCATCTAAGGTTTCCCTCCTTTTTCTATGCTCCTCTATTCTTCCATGTGTGTCTTCTTGAGAGGTGCTTAGCATTTCATTATTTTTCTTATATCTTCCTTTACCTGTATTAATATTTCTGTTTTAAATTCTTTTATAGTTTCACTAAGTTGTTTCTTTATGTCAGATGCTGTTGCTTCAGAAATTGCAGGTGTGCAATCCCAATCTGTTTTCTGTGTTTACCTCTCCTGGGCCAATACTGCCTGGGTTGAAGGCCAGAGACTGCCTTTTGTTTCTTCCTCTTGTCATGTTCCTGTTTTCTTCCAGACAAGTGGATAGTGGGGTCCCCAGCACTTCAATGAGCTGGTGCAGTTCTCTGGTCTGCTGCTCCCCTCCATGACCACATCTTCCTACCAAGGCCTTTGGGCTTGCCAACCCCCAACTTCACTGTGACTGTGCATCTCCAGGTTCCAGTGGCACTTCACACACAGCAGGACCAGCTCTGGTGAGAGCACATCTGGCTACCCCAAAGTTGGTATTTCTATTCTCCACTCTTAGAGCAGACAGCAGCAAGGAAGCTGGAAGGAAACTCTCTTTAGGCATTTTGAATAGAGATCTATTTAATAAAGGGAATTGGAGGTGTAATACAATCTTTGAAATAGCCGGGTTATAAAAATCAGGGAGCAAAGATCAGCAAGCAGCTTTCATAGAAAATCTGCTTTCAGGAAAACAACATTGAAAATTCTCAGGAAGATTAATGATTGCTTTTTATGCAGTTTCCAAATCTTGAGAGTTGGCCCTCATTAGCAGAATTTTATCCAGACTCATAAAAGGGAGGAAACATTATGAATTATAGCTCTAAATCTCTCCTCTGAAGCAGAAGTAAATGATAAAGGCAATAGCTATGATGCCTAATTGAGAAGAAGTCATCCATCCCCAAAAGAAGTGTGCATAGCTATTACAACACTAACATACTCTCTAATGTCCAAGGTATTATTAGACATTTTAAAAAATCATTTCATAATACCAAGCATTCTCCAGGGAAGTATAATAGTAAATGTGCACATGCCTAATAACAAAGTTTTAAATCACATGAAGTAAAAATTAACACAACTACAAAAATAGATAGATAGAGTTTACATATCTCTTTCAGAATAAGCCAATTCACCAAGGATATGCAAAATGTGAAAACATAAATGAATTTGATTTAATGGGCTCATATAGGACACTGCTCTACAAAATCCATTCTTTTCCAGTAAACACAGAACATTTATAAATATGGGCCATATCCTGTTCTGTAATCTAATCTCAACCAATTTCTAAAAATCAAAATTGTAAACAGCATGCTCAAGAGCCTTATAGAAAGTGAGCTGAGAGACAATACCAAATAAAATTACTGTCTGCTAAAAAACAGAAATCATACTGATGTGGTTTGGGTCTCAAATGTCCCTCAAAGGCTAACATGTTAAAGGCTCAGTTTCCAGCCTATGGTGCTATTGGGGGTGATGGTGGTAGAATCTTTAGACCTGGGACCCAGTGGAAGGAAGTTAATTCACTGATGTGTGTCCTTGAAGAGAACACTGGGATGCTAGCCCTTTCCTCCCTTCCTCTCTTTGTATTTTCTGGCTGCCATGAAGTGACCAGCTTTGTTCTACTGCATGCTCTCCATCATGTTTTGCTTACCACAGGTCCCAAAACAATGGAGCCAAGTAATCATGGACTGAAATTTCCAAAAGGCATCAGCCAAAATAAATGAACCCAAATAAATCTTTCCTCCTTATACGTTGATTATCTCAAGTGTTTCGTCACAGTGATATCTTACTAAGACACACACTACAAAATGATTATGAGCCAAAAAATTTTTAAAAATATGTACAATATTTAAAATTGCATTTCAAAATAGGTAGAGTCAGCCAAAGCAGTGTTTTGAGGAAAATTTATAGCCTTAAAAATGTAAGTGTTAGAAAAGAAGAAATACTGAAAATTAAATTACTAGACATGTGAAAAGGCAGAAAATAATGGCCCATAATCAAGAAAAAAGTCAATAGAGACAATAAACTTAAATAATTTAAACAATAATTTTATAAAAATAGTACAAAATGATTAATGGACAAAAATTCAGAATTGAAGAGAACAGAGACTGTATAAAGAAGGGAAGAAAGACAACAAGGGACCCATGAATATCAAAAAGGAGACAGTGTTTAATGACATGAACTTTGGAGGATGTCTTTAGAATGAGAAAGTTTTAATATTTTCTTTTAAATCATTTGCTGTAGAATTGTTGATCCTTTTCCAATCTTCACCAAGAGTCTTTTTGAAAGAGATGACTCATATTTGGGATTAGAAAGTTAAAAAAACAAGAAGGGGCTGTCATAAAGGTAAGGAGGAATAGCTATATGATGCAGATTAGAGAGTGAGAATTAGATTGAAGCTGAAAACTGGATGGAGAGATGGCTGGCAGACAAGTAAGCCCCTGAAACTTCATAGCCATTCTGGAGAAGGGTAAAAATGACCAAAGGTATGGAATGGAGGTTCCAGCTGATTTTACATGAAGGGACAGAGTGACTCACCTGACATATTATTATATACATCTGAGTGAATTATTTACAGTAAGAAACATAAAGCTATCTGAAAGATTTTTGACCTGTATATCTTGTGTCAGATCTACCCAGGAAGCAAAGTGCTCCTTGGTAATCCTGGAAAGAAGCTGAGAGGAAAAAAATTATGTGTTAAATGTCTAGTATCATCAAGATATGACAAGCTGATAGAGGCATGGCTAACATCTTGCTCATTTTGCAATAATAAATGAAACTGTGGGGAAATCAAGCTCACAAAGGGCTGTACTCTATCCCGTGCATCACAGGGATTATTGCAGCCTGTCCCAAGACAATACAGACAGCTTGCAACTGATTCACATTATTGTCTGAGTTAAGAAAGACACCAACCTATAATGCTGTCTCAGCCAGTGCTTATTGGGACTCCCTTGACATATGAAGACTTTATGTCTGATTTATGATTGCATTTTGTTATTTCTTTTTTATGTTTCATGTTCTTTTTGTTCCTCTATTTTTCTTTTACTGCCTTGCTTTTAGTGGCTATGTTCTGGTATACAATGTTGATCCTCTTGTTATTTTTAAAATACTTTAAGGAGTTGTTTTCTTACTGATTGCTCTATTAACCATAATGGATATTTTATCACACTCTATCTCAGATTAATATTAACTTAATTCCAGAGGGATAGAGAAACTCTTCTCCAATACAGTTTTATTTCTTATCTTCTCACTTGGCACAGGTTCATTAAATATGCATCACTAAGAGATGCCTAGGAAATATGACAAGTTATTTACAGCTTAATTACAAACCCCATAATTAGTAATCTAACTACATGTTACTCAAGACCATACAAAGTTATGATAAACCAAACACAAGGTCATGATAAGAAAAAGTTTTACTGATTTCCATACTTAAGCTCTATATTCCTTCACATATGCTGATAGAATCACAGCTATGTGCACAGTCCCAACAGAAGAGTGTGCAAACTTAAGCTGAAAGGTGCTAGGTATTCTCTAGCCCCTAACACAGAGCCAATGGGTCACTAGGTGATGGGACAATCTTCTTCAACTGAGATGAGACTGAGTAGCTCTTGAATATTATTTTGCTCTTGTGCATCGAGCTGTTGATCTTTGATTAGTGTGAGGACTCTTGTGGCATATTCCTGTGCCTGAAATAGATTTGTAATGACAAAAGGACATTATTAGAAGGAAGTATAACACTGGGAAGCCCTACCTGTGGTTATTTCCAGAAATATGGGTGAGAACTCACTACCTTCTCACATCAGCCACTGAGCTCTTGTTGATAAACCTGTGAACACACACTGGGTCCTTGTGGCTGGCCACACATGTGCTGGGTGGGAAAATTCACATGACTTGAAAAACTAAGTATAAACAAGTGCACTTTCTTAGCAAACTGAAATCTTCATAGGATTTTAGTTAGAGCCTTATGGACCAACACAGGGAGACATAAAGGTGATAGATCCCTATAATGGCTTATATCTAAAAGTTCTGCAGAAGTCTCCTGTTCAGAGGTGGAGCTTTTGAAAGGTTATTGGATCATGGGGGTGCCATATTCATCAGTGGATTAATCTGACGAGTTTGTAGCTGAGTATGTGGTTAGAAGGTGGGGCCTGACTGGAAGAGGTGGTTCACTGAAGGTGTGACCTAGAAGGGTGTATAGACTTGTCAACTCCTCCCTTCTCCTTCTTCTTCCTGGCTGCCATGAGGTAAGCAGGTTTCCTTTTTCATTGCCTTCCCCATGCCATATCTGCCTTAGAGCCAGATAACAATGGACTGAAAATTTTGAAACCATGAGCCAAATAAACCTCTCATCCTTCAAATTGCAAGTGTCAGGTATTTTATCTCAGTGACAGGGAAGTGACTAATGCATTGCCACAGATAAATTACCATGCTGGGGTATGAACTACCATCCCAGAGTTTTTGACTTTGATAGAGGTCCCACGAGACAACTTGGAAATTTCTATTCCCCTTTGCCTTTCTTTTTCTTTTTCGTTATGGCTTGTATCTAGATGTCTCCTCAAAGCCTCATGTGCTCATAAGTGGGGCCTTTCAGAGATGGCTCGATCTAGAGTATGTGATGCTGGGAGTTAGGATGTGATGCTAGGGTTGATTCACAGTGCAATGCTAGGATTAAGGATGCTCTACCATGTGTAGCATGGTTAGAATATAAGGGACAAAAAGAGGGCTGCTATGGTCACTTACTGCTTGCTGCTTTTGTTGCATTCTGCCTATCATGAACTGTTTCTCCTTTGTGATGCCTCTCTGCCAAGCTACCCTGCCTTGGAGTCACCCAACTATGAACTGAATCCTGTACAAACTGAACTAAATAAACTTTTCCTCTAACTTTGGTCATCAGATATTTTTGTCTCAGCAACAAGTAACTGAGATATCTATTTATTCATTTGAGACTCTGTCTCGCTAAGTTACCAAGTTGACCTCATACTTTCAGTCTTCCTGCTTGGCCTCTTAAGTAGCTGGAATTATATCCTCCTTCCTCCTTTCTAATAAATATTTATCAGCTAGTTAGTATGTTCCAGGTATTGTGACGATAGGCAGAAATTATTTTCTTAGAATTTATAATATAGTAAGGGAGAAAGACAGTAAAACATAATAGTATTTTAAATAGTAAAATGTATAAAGAATAAATAAAGCAAAAAAGTGGAATTGGACACTTTGGAGGAGGCAGTGGGGTTTTGTGATTTTAGACAGGGAGGCTAGGGAAAGCCGCACTAAAAAGGAGAGAGCTGAGTGGAAGACCTGCAGGAAGCGCTACAGATGCCAGTCTTGATATGCAGATATGTCCCTTTCATCTAAAGACCTCTTGTAGACCTAACATTCTGAAAATGCCACGGAGGAGTGACTTCCCCAAAATTGGGCCTTACACCATAGAAAAGGGATTCATTCAATGTAAATTGGAAAATGTAGTGGAAAGAATTTCCTATTCCCTGACAACCACTGCCCCTATTCCAGTCAGGCTCAGTGCACCTCCTTTGTGTTCCCACAGTGCCCAGGACTGCTCTGTCACACTCTACTATAACCCCAGACTGGGAGCTCCTCCAGGCCATGATCTACAGTAGGCTGTTAGCAAATGTCTGCTGCAGAAAAGAAAGGAGTTAAGAAGGAAGGGAATCTTAAAATTTTCCATGTTACCCACACAAGAAAGGTCCCTTCCAAACAATCCTCCCCACCCTCTCTCTTCCCAGTCTGCTTTATTTTTCTTTATTATATTTTTCACTATCTGAAACTATATTACACATTTATATGTCTACTTGTTTATTGTGGCTTTCCCTCTCTCAAAATCCTAAATTCCTTGGAGAAAGAGAACTCTGGTTTTTCACCATGGCATCCTCAGCCCATAGAATAGTGCCTTGCAAATGGAGCACACTCAATAAATATGTGAATAAAGGAGAAAATTGGTCAACTGATAAGTTAATAAACCTGAGATATTCTACTACTATCTATAAGACACTGGACAATTATCTGACTCTCTCTGTGCTTCAGTTTCCTTTACTTCTGTAAAGTAGGGATAATAAAATACCAACCTCATAAAGTTGTTATGAGAACAATCATATTGAATATGATAATTACATAAAGGGCTTAAGCCATTGATACATAATAATCATAACCCTAACCCTCTTCCCTTTTTAACTGGTTCACAGCAATTCAGTCCAACTCAAATCTCTTCACTAACAGAGACCTAGGTAATTGAGTGTAGTGGGAGTGGCCACTTCACTCTCCAGGATTTCAAAGCCCACTGCCCTGCAGGTTTTTTGGCACCACCCCAAACTCAGTTCACCTATGGGAGCCTGGGAAGTTTCCCTTGAGGGACTAAGGCAATCCAGGTTCCATCATGTAGGCTGGACTCAACAGATGAGACATGTCATGAGCATCTGGACTTTTATAAATGGAGGGCTTGCTCTCAGGCCAAAAGCTAGTGGGATCCAGCAAAACACAGTTGAATCCATATACTAGGTGGATTCCTCTCTCTATTTTTGAGGGAAACTTACCTTTGAAGCGTTCATCATCTGGTAGTAAAGCATGACCAGAGTTTTCAGAACAAAGACAATCTTTTGAGGAGCTTTGTCAGAAGTAGATTCTCGAAAGCTTAGGATGGAAGTCAGTATCTGAATAGCTTCTGCTTCCTGGGCTTCATCTGCATTAGGAAAGGAGAAAAGAGACAACAGGCCTGAGCACCCTCATCATAAGTCAGCTGTAGGGCCCAAGCCCTCCGAAGCCTCCTTCAGGGAGCTCTGGTAAAAACAGCACAAATCCCAGCATGCTCCTCACTGGGAGGAGGAACCAGGACAGTGGTGGGCAGCTCTCTGGCTTTTTCTTGCTCATTATCACAGCAACCTTTAAAATGCTCTTCCACAAATCCCAAAGCCCTAAGTGCTCTCTTTCCCTCTCTCTCTCCCTCACCCCACTCCCTCTTAGATCCCGCATCCTAAATCTCTGGGACTCATAAATATGGGTGAATTTGTCATAGCTGGATTCCTTGAGTGCCACTTCTACTCTATAGCTGAGAGGATGGAGCCAGGGACACTTTTGGCAGCTACAGCAGGTAATTCCTCTCCCCAAGTCCAAAGATGCTTAAGCAATAGTCCTTCTGCTCCCTCACATGAGACTATTTACTATTTTCCCCAGTGGTGTTTGGTCACACATTAGTTATTATTTATTGAGCAGTTGTTATGGACCAAGCACTTAAAAGCACATCTTTAAGTAATAGTCTTAATGATAACAAAAAAGAGCAGACACCATGACATTCAGGTTGGAGACTTCTATGATTTCTAAGCTTTCTGCTGTAATGTGAACCACTTTTATAATGAGAAAAAACTCAATAGATTTATTAATTTTTTGAAATTTCACTCAAAAATTGTTTCTTCCAAAGTCTCACTTCTTCAACATCACCCAACTTTATTCATTTCGTTCTGGAACTTATCTTATAGTTGCAGTTGTAATTGGAGAAATGTTCTTTTATTATAGTGCACATGTTCTGTGCCACCAGCTACATGGTATCTTTCTTTTGGGTGGAAATGAGATCCCTTGACTTTTTCTTGTCTCAGAGGGCAGGGTGCCTTCTAGTACTACTCAGCCCTCAGCCCTCTGCTGAGCTTTGGGGTACAGATAAACCAAATTTTGTTCTTCTACTGAGAACCTTATTGTTCTGTAAAGTAAGGGGATAAGCCATCAGAACAAACCAGCAGTGTGTCTTCTGTGGTTTATGTGCCCTGGAGGAATAACACACAAGAGACAGGTATTCTGAAGAAGACACAGAGGCACTTGTTGGGTTTTTTTTCCCCTCCAAATCTGCCCCTTACTTGTCCTCTGAGTACTGTGTCATGACAGAGATCTGAATTATTCCCAACACTGGTAAAAGTTCTGACCCTCCATCGCTCAGTTTTCCTCACTAGTAAAATGGGGAAGGTGGCACTAATGTGTCCCATGATGGGAACAGTTATTCTCCCCATCAAGGACAAGTCCTATGTATTAGGTAGGATAAAGTCACTGCTATCTTGGGGAGAATTGACACTTACCCAACCCAGTATCATTCACAAATCGTTTCCCCAGTAAATCTATTTGTTGGATGCGAGCCTGTGAGAGGACTTGAGAGTGATCATTCAAATATTTATGCCAGATCTCTGACACCTGTTGGGAAAGGAAATGGCAATCAGACAAACAAGCCAGACCTCAGCTGTTGGACCTGCTAGATGAGACCTTGGCTCTGGGGGCCAGCTTTTCTGGGTCTGAAGCCCCCTATTGTGTCTGCAGTCAGGGAGAACCTTGGAAGCCCAAACAGACCAGCCAAAGTGAATGTAACAAGGGATAGGCTGTCAAGGACACGTGGCAGGCTCATCTGGGGTGGAGTCTAAAACACCTGTGGGGCACATATCATGCTAAACACAACATCCAATGTGTTACAGAGGCTTAGAGAAGCTATGATTACACTTGACTTCTGGGAAGAGCTGTCAAGAGGTATAGACTGGATCTGAACCTAGATCTGACTGATACCAAAGCTCATTGCTTTTCAGTGTCTTTCTAAGAAACGCGCCTAAAATATGAATCAATGGTCATAGCATGACAACTTGTCTCATACACAGAAATGGCTGCTGGCTAAGTGAGGTGGTGTGAATGAAGACAGTATATTTTAGCATATGGAAACAGGTTTAATTTTTTACATATAAAGATAGAATTTTATAATTATCATTGTCATGTTCTTGATTCTTTGACAGGACCTTGCTCCAATAAATTTCTCTTGAAAGCTCTTTTATTCTGTCACACACTTCAATAGGCCCCATTAGCTTTCCTCTATGGTTATGACAGAGCCAAGAAATCATCCTATGGATGCTAAAAATTAAGTTATTTTGGCAGTAGAAAAATAGGAAGAAAAGTAAAGTATATATGTCTTGTCAGGCTATATAACCTTGGGCAAGTCACTTTATTTCTCTAAGCCGTATTTTTTTCTTTCTTTTTTGTTTGCTTTTCCAGCTTTTCTTATTGTTCCTTCAGTACTGGGAATTGAACCAAGATCGTTTTTATTTTTTGAGATAGAGTCTTGCTAAGGTGCTCAGGATGGGCTCAAACTTGCAGCATTCTTGCATTGGCCTGACTCACTGCTGGGATTATAAGCATACACCACCATGCTTGGCTGGTATGTTTCTAATAAATGGTCTGACACTGGTTATAAAATATTAGACCTAAATGTTAAGGTTCAATTCCCACATTCCCCAGCACACCTTAGTGTACAATGTATCTGCCAGGTCCAATTTTTTAAGGTTATAGAAGATATTAGCCAGGTGGAAGTAGCCTCCAGAGGTCCTGATATCCTCTGTTCCAAATGCACAACTGGCAAAATAAATCTGTTGCAAGAGAAAGGAGAGTGCTTGAGTTCCCTTTGCAAATCATATACATTTAGAATATGTACACAGAAAGATACTTTCATAACAGCTCAATGTAAAAATGGGCTAAGGACCTGAATAGACATTTTTCGAGAAAATACATACATGAATAATAAGTGTACAAAAAATTACTTAACACTAACAGTCATTAGAGAAATAAAAAATAAAACCATAATGAGATACCACTTCATACTCAACAGAATGGTTATAAGAAAAGACAGAAAATAAAAAGTATTGGTGAGAATAAGGAGAAAAGGAAACCCTTATACGTTGCAGTTAGGAATGTAAATTGATATGGCCTCCATGGAAATAGTTGGGTAACTCCCCAAAATGTTAAACATAGAGTTACTATATGACCTACCAATTCCTCTTCTAATTTTTGGAGAGGAATAAGGATGTGCATCCACACTAAGATACATACACAAATTTATTAGTGTCTAATCCAGAATATGGACTACTATTTAGCACTAAAAGGGATGAATTATTGACACATGCAACTAATGAGTCATGGTAAAGGAAATCAGATTTCCTGGGCCAGGGATTTAGCTCAGCAACCTAAGTGCCTGCCTGGCAAGCACGAGGTTGTGAGTTTGATCCCTGGTAACCCCCCCAAAAAAGGAAGAAGTCAGATTTAAATTCTACATATGATTCTGTTTATATACAACATCTGAAGAAGATAAATCTATAGAGGCACAAAGTGATTGCCTGGGACTAGGGTGGGAATATGACATGACTGCATAAGGAAATGAGAGACCTCTTTGAAGTGATAGAAATGTCCCAAAACTTGACTGTGCTTATGATGGCACAGCTCTGTAAAAGTGCTAAAATTCATTGAATTGTACACTTAAAATGAATTTTATGGGATATATCAATAAAGTTTTGTGATAAAAGAAAAATAAGCTAAGCTAGAGAGCCTATGCTTGAGCTAACTGTCAACTGTGTGGCCCAGATAGCACATGCCTCTGCTTAACTTGTTGGAGGATGTGGTTTGAAAAATAGAGAAGAAACACAAATGAGGTCTTGGACCACTCAGGGGCCAGGAAGAAGCAGGTAGTATCCTGAAAAGTATTACCTGAAGATAGTTTAGTGGAAAAAATATTTGGGATATGGAAGGGCTAAAAAAATCTGTAAGAGTGGGTGAAATGCTAGGGACAACCAAGAGCAAGAAACTGTTACTATCTCTAGCCTTAGAAAGCCAGACAGCAACAGAGCCCATGAAGTTTAGCCTCCCATGTCAGAGAGGAGGAAAGAGTGAATTTGGGGCTTGGGGGTGGGGGAGTAAGTATCATGAGGATGAACTTATGGGCAGCCCTAAACCCAGTGACAGCCAAGCAGATGGAGTGCTGCCCATGGAGAGGCCAGTGGAGAGGCTAAAGAAACAGCTAAAGTCTGTGGAGTTTGCATTCCGAGCCAACCTAACCAGACTTCTCTATGGCAATATTTTCCAGTAGCGAAAATCTAAGAGGAACTCATAATTTTGAAAGAACAGCTCAGTTATTATTCTCATCCTCTTATCTAACATTTGTATAGAGTTTTAGAGTTTGTAAGCGCTTTCTTATAGATCTAGCTCATTTAAATTTAATAGCCACACTCTGAAGTAGATAGCAAAGTTAGTTTTACAAGTAGCTAAAGTAGTATACATGTACTGTTCTATTATTAATCTCTGCAATGACCCAATGTGTCTGAGAGGCCTTTTTTTTTTTTTAATGATTTTTGTCTCTGAAAGAGGTTAAATAATTTGCCCTAAACTATGTAGCTGGTGAAACAACAGAGCTGGGACTAGAAGTGAAGCCCTTCCCTGAACCAGTATGAAGTTGTCTTCTTATCTTCAGAGCAACCGAGGCCTAGCCCAGGCTACATAACCAGGGAATGGAGAGGTCTGCAGTCAGGACACCAGACTTGTGTTACAAACAGGAAATTTTAGGAGATGTTCATCTAAAAAACAAAACTACTGAACAGTCCGGTGTTTTATAGCTTAGCTTGCTTACATCATTGGCCAGATGATAACGGGCTTCCTCATAGTTTTCTTTAGCCATGTAGAGAAGGCCTAGATTCCGATGCAGTAAGGAGTAGGTGGCATTGCTACAGTTAGTTGACTTGAGGACTGTCCACTGGGCTTGTGAGAGATATTCTTCAGCTTGAATGATCCGGCCCAGACCTGTCCAAAAACAATAAAGAAGGTTATAATTCATACTTTGACCAAAGATCACATGATAAAATAGGAGTCATCATCCATTCAATTATTTATTCATTGACTGAAATATTTATCAACACACAAAAACTTGTACATGAATGTTCATAGCAGCCTATTCATAATAGCCAAAGAGACCCAACTTAAATGTCTATCATCTAATGAGTGGATAAGCAAAATGTTGTATGTCCACATCCATGACTGGAATATTATACAGTCACAAAATGATGAGGTATTGACAAATGCTATAACATGGATGAAACCTTGAAAACATTTTATACTAAATGACAGAAGCCAGATACCAAACCAACATGTATATGATTCCATTCATATGAGATGCTCAAAATGAGCAAATTTACAGAAACAGAAAGTAGATTAGTGATGGCTAGGAGCCCAAGAAGAGGTAGAAATGACTAACTGGAAGTAACTGTCAATAGTTACATGGTTTCTTTAAGGGTTAATAAAATATTCTGGGATTAGATAATGATGCTGGCTGCACAACCCTTGTGAATATACTAAAACCACAGGAAGTACTTTAAAAGGGTGAATTTTATGGTATGTGAATTATATATCAATTTATGAACACATACATTTAATATCTGGTATAGAGTGATAAGGATTCAAAGAGGAATCAAAGCCATTACCCTAAAAAAAAACCTCACAGATGGCTTAGTGGAAGGCATGTGCAAGATGAGAACATATATATTCTTTATGGAGTATAAATACAAGGATAGCAACATGAGGTTTGGAAGTGGCAGTGAATAGAAAATGTGTAATCCTATGAAAGGGGTGTAGAGAGACAATGGAGTGGGAAGAGGCATGGTCAGCTGAGTCCACACTTAGCTGGAAAGAAGAATATAGCTTTCCAGCTAGATAAGAGAAGAGTGAGAGCCCTGGCCAAGGTAACGGGTCATGCAGTCACAGAGATACAAAACAGTGTGCTATGTGTGGAAAACAACAGGTCAGTAAGGATGGCGCAGAGCATGAAGGACAAAATGGCAGCAAATGAGACTAAAATGGTAGCCAGGCATGATGATGCATGCTTGTAATCCCAGCACTTGGGAGGCTGACCAGGAGGATCCTTGTGAGTTTGAGACCAGTCTGGGCTACAAAGTGAGCTCAAGGCCTGCCTGCACTGCATAACAAGACCCTGTCTCAAAAAGACCAAAAAAAAAAAAAATGTAGATGAAGGGAATATCATGGAGGGCTTAGTAAGTCGTGCCAAGGAACTTGATGCATGTAGACAAAATAAGTGGATCTTCAGAAAGGGGGAACAAATTGATTTTATTCAGTCCCAGTCTGTCTACTCATACTACATTTGAAAGCACAGACAGCTACTCCCAAAATAGCAGGATGTACTATGGTAACTATCCTTAATTTCCTATTAACTTAAATTGAAGCCTTGTATTACTTAGACCATCTTACTATGACTGCTCTTATTTGAATCTGGTTTGTTAGATTGCTGTTTTGTCTTGACTGATTTTATTCGAATCTTGTATGCTTGATAGCATCAAGTCTGAGAGTAGAGACAACAGCTCTGCAGATGACAAGATTCAATAGGATACCCATTCTTGCTTGACTGCTTTTGAAGTCCTATAATGTCTCCAATGTTTTGTTTTTAGTAATATTGCTATGTACTGCTATGTTCAATTATACTATGCCTGATGATACAGACAATTCTATTGAAAATAACGAGACATCATAGTAACTACTATAGATCACTAGTATTGTGGTTTTATATGTCTTCTTTGTTTCGTGTTTTTCTAGGAATTTGTTTTGTTGTTTTGATTTGTTTTTCCCTCTAATACAGAAAGGATAGGTATACATGTAGAGACTCATGCATGTGTAGAACTTCTATACAGTTTATGAGAATTGATTATATTTATTGTAAAAAAAGAGAGGACAAGAAAGTATTCTAAAGGATATAACTTTATATATGTTTAAGTGTGTAAAACTGATAACCATATTACTAAGTTTTTGTTGGATAGATGAACAGAACTGTTTGTAGTCTCACTGTTTAAATGTCCACTTTGTATGCTTTACTTATGTAACTTGAACAATTATTTCTAAGAGGAAAATATGTAATTATCAACTAGTGATTCTTACTGCTTTTTTTTGAAATTATGTATTATTTCTACCTTACTTCTGTTTTATTTTTTTTCTTTAAATAAAAAAGGGGGAACAAATTAGATTTAGATTTGTAGAGATCTCTGGGACCAATATGGGGGAAGAACAGAATAAAGAAAGGTAGAAGACTCACTAGAAGACTTGAAATAATTCAACCAAGCACAGAAAAGAGCTTCAGCCAAATCAGTGAATGGACATTGTATAGATATGAGAGAGACACTGAGGAGCCAGAATAGACAACACACAGGCACTAAGTGAGGTAGAAGATAAGAGAAAAGAAAGTTACCTGTATTTTTATATTAATATAATGATGTAAAAGGTTTTTCTAGGCCACACTATCACAAAGATGAGCGCCTCATCCCCCGTCCCAACCATCACCATCAGAAGCCTAAAAGTAATGGGTAGGCTTGATCACAGGCTGAAACCATCACAACACAGAACCAAAACAACCTTTTCTCTTCATAAGTCAATTATCACAGGAAATTGTTAAGCTAATGGAAAATGGACTAACATTTTATGCAATCATTCTCTTAGTCTACTTATCATTTTATATCACTGACTTAAAGGAGGAAGACAAACAAATAACCCTGCTCAACTAAAGGTCAAGGAGCAAATGAAAATGGGAAAGTACTAGATCAGAAGCAAGAGGCCTCAGTCTGCAAGCTTGCCTCATGTGAACATGGCAAGTCACACCTTCCATGTGGACTTTGTCTATAAAACAAGAAGTTTAAAGTCCTCCAAAAGGTGAAGAAGGAAATGACTCTTAGCTAAGATTAAGTGGGAAAAATGGTAGGAGACATTGAGAAATACTGTAAATTTCGTTTTTCACCATCAAATTCTCATTCAAGGAGGAAATGCCAAAGACAGATGAAAAAGCCCCTGACTCTCCCTTTTTTTTTTTTCTGTGATGGCCAAGTTGGGTGTGGTTTGGCCTAGAGCTATCATGTCCCTCCCTTTCACCTCCCTTCCTTCCTGGGAGAGACTGAGACAGCTTGTCTCTGTCCTCCTACCACTTCTCAGGTTACTTCCTGCTGTTCTTTGGCCACTCTGACAAGAGTTATAGTTAGTTGTCAGCTGTGGTGTGCCTCCCTGCCCTTGGCCATTCCAGATGCTGCTGGCACTTTGGTGAAATGGTGGGTAAACCACCCTTAACATAACAGTGATCAGGAAAGTATCTATGCTTATTATTAACACACCCAACCTACCCTAAACTCTCCCAAGGTATGATTAGCATAGACAGCCCTCCTGAAGAATCCCCAGTTTGGGCCCCACCAACTTTTACAGAGACATAACCACTTTCTGTCAAACAGTCTGTCTAAATCATCATTATGACATCTGTGGTTGTCTTGGAGATCTCTCACCTCCCTGGATGATGTTCACTCTGACAGTAGCAAGCTCAAATTTAAACTAAGCAGAAGTGAATTTGGATCAATCAGTGTAAGGGCACAATATATGATTAGTAAAGGCACAATTATAAAATAACAAACTGATAGACAGGTTATAGCAAGTTAAAATCAAATAGTAGCCTCTACCCATGTTCCTGCTGCCTGTCACATCAATGCCCTGCTGAATTCAGTCAGCCTTGACTGTCTAGGTCCAGCTGCTTTTCTAGCAATGAGCTCAATCAATTTGACTATTTGTGGTTTATTTTTCCCTTAATTAAGAAACTACATTGCTTCTAACTGACTTCAAGGATTTTAATTGGGGTGAATTAACCCAGTCAAAGATATTTTTTAACTCTGCTTGCTCTGCTTGAGCCTCCTCCCTTGGTTCCCAGGATGTTCCTATGTTATAATAAACAATTCCTTTTAAGCAAATGTATTTAGAGTTAGTTTTCCTGATAACATGTGACTTAATTCAATCCATGTAACCAATCATGTAATGCCTTGTACTTCCTGCTTATGAACTATATTTAAACTGGACTCAAAGCTGGTTGTTTGCTAATGATTTGGACTTGGTCCCACTGGCCCACTAGTGTAATAAACATTGCCTTCTAGATTGATCAGTGCAAAGAGTATTCCATTCGGTTTGATATTGGTTTTCCTGAAATATCTCAGAAGCCTTGAGTTCAGATCAGTTTGGACCAATCAGCAGGCACAGGTTTGAACCATTCAGGCTGAAAGCATTCCCTCACACTTCTGGGCATGGTTTAGGACTGCTATCTCTGGTATGCTGCATCCTCTGTGCTGCAGCATAGGTCCTGTTCAAATAAACCCTCACTTGAGTGGTCCTGTAAATCTGCTCATGATTTACTTCTTATGTGACCATGAGAGGGCCTATAAATCTATTCTGGATTCTTATCCATGTGCACCAAGTGGCCACTTTAAAATAAAGCACTATAAATCCTGGGACCTGTAGAACTCCAGAGATCAGCATCAAATGAAGATCAGTAACAGAAAAGCAAAATAACTGGCAGAGTCAATTGACAGTGTCTGGCCCAAACTGGCATCAGCTGGTGGCAGCCAGCAGTGCAGAGACTAGCAACTGGCAGTGTTGACCAATGATGTGTCTCATAAATTAGCATCAGCCGGTAGCATCAGGGCTCAGAGCTGAAATGAGAAGGGTTGAGTGCTGTTGGCAACCAAAGCCCAGGGCCACTAGCAGAGCTTGATTTTGCTAAGTCTTAATTTCTATCTGAATGCAGCAAAAGAACTGGTTGGCAACAGAAGGGATGCCTTAAAGCCAAGCTGCACCAATATCTAAATAAGCATCAGCTCTACAGGAAAAGGGCAGAGTAAAGTTAGAGAACAGGCTGCTGATAGCTCACTAGTACTTGGCCAGAAGTAAGATTGTGCCCAGTGATGGATAGTTCAGGCAGGGCTCTTCTATAGAGTGTCTGCCTGGAGGGCAGAGGGATTAAGTGGATGTCGTGGAGACAGAGTTGCTAAAGAAAGTAACTGCTCTCCTGAAGAGTGATCTTAATAATACATAAAGGCCACTTAAGGACCAGGGGCAGTTGTTTGAAAGATGAGGCAACACATTTATACTGGAGTAGTAGCAGGTCTAAGAGACACGACAGGGGAAGATTTTTCAGGACTTGGTGCTGAAAGTTAAGGAAATTGAATGCAGAAGAAACAAATGAGTTGAAGCATGTAGCTGTAAGGTGTCCAGGGGAAGAAAAGAAAAAAAGCACTTATGGGGAGCCTGCTGTTTGCTCCACTCCATGTAACTTCATTTGCACCTGTGATTCAAATGAGCTAACATCCCTATGAAATAATTATCATAAGAACAATTCAAAGAAATTTCACTCATTCAACCATGTAAGTTATTGGGTCTCCACCACTGCAATAGCTGTTCAGTACACACTGAGATGCAACCTTTGACCACAAGTCAAGTGGTAGATTCACAATCAACAAGTAAATCTGAAGTGCTATGAAGGAAGTGAAGAGAATAGTGACCAAGAAAATAGCAGGGAGGGACCTATTCTTGACATCAGGGAACAAATGTCTGAAAAGGTGATATTCAAACATACACCTCAGAATTTACTAGAAATCAGCCATGTGTGATGCAGATAGACTTCCACCCTTGAGGTCAGAAATAGCTTGGTGACTAGAACCACTCAACCAGCAAAGAAAGAGTGGAATTCTCAACATGGCTTCTCTAATTTGACTGTAGCAGTGGATGATGAATAGAATGGCTTCTCTTGAAGTGTTACTGAAAATGGCATCTCCATTTGATTAAAATTCCAAAGTTTGGGGACAGATATATAACTCAGTGGCACAGTGCTTGCCTGGCAACCACAAGGTCCTGAACTCAATTCCGGATACCCTGCCCCCCAAACAAGCAAATAAAAAACAAACACCAAAATTCCAAAGTTTTACAAGAAAAAAGGAAAAGAGGAAGAGGAAAGACTAAATATTTGTTATTTTTCCTCTCCAGTCTGGGAGGAATCTCTAAGATAGGAAAGAAGTACGTGTACAAGGAATGTTTTTATATGGACCTTGAAACGTTGGCAAGGTTTTAAACCAATAACTTGGCACCATAGTAAAACCTTTATTTCAATATAACTGTCCAGATTTCAGAGCACTTTTATGTTATAATGCATGGAGTCATTTAACCCTCAAAGCAATCCTATAAACAGAATTCAGACTCAACAAATGCTTATGATGCTACCCAGGGGCTCAGGTACTGAGAGTATTTTTTGAGTCACTTCCCTACTGCATGTGAAAACATTGTGATGAAAAGTACAGGCACAGAACCAGTTCTCCCTGAGCTTATAGGATGGTGAGGAAGAGAAACCTTACTTAGACAATCTCATCAGTGAATACATAAACTATTAATGAAGTTAGTGCTCAGGAAAAAAAAAAGTTTAGGAATGAGAGTATAAACAAAAAGACATCTGGTCTGGTCTGGAGGATCAGGGAAGGTTTCTGGACAAGAAGATAATCACCTTTGAGACCTGATCTCAGGGTCACTAGGAGTTAATTAGGTGGGAAGAAGTGGAGGGACTGGTTGGAGAAGAGCCTTCCAGAACAAAGAACATCACCATGTCTCTGAGAAATTGAGAGAAGGATAGCAGAAAAGAGAGAGAGAGAGAAGAGAAGAGACAGAGACAGACAGAGAGAATATGAGAGACACAAAACAATAGAATTTAGGTAAGAGGATTTGCTTGGAGATGGAATAAGCAGGACCTGATAAGCTGCTTTAGAAATTTGGTTGTTGCTTGGAGAGGGTGATCAATCCCATTTTTGTGCATGGGCCAGGTTGGAGAAAGGCCAGAGAAGACATGGGAGACCAGTGAATGAGCAGTAGTCTAGATGGCAGGTGGGGACTTAGACCAGGTTGACTTTTCCAAAATCCCATAGTTGGTCAGTGTCAGAAATACCCAGAATCTGGCTATATTTCCTAGTCCAGTGCTCTTACCACAAGTTTGAAAGGAAGAAAATCCAGTATGGATTGTCAGAGATAAATGGGGTGAGAAAGCATTCCTATAGTAAATAGCCTGGTATGGAGAGTCAGAGTTCAAACGCATGAGTAATACATATGTACAGAAGAGGCAACCTAGAGTGAGGAGTCAGAGCTCAGCACCTGCAAGGGTGAAGGAATAGCGGTAGAGATGGAGAAAGCATATGAATATATTAATGAAGAAGGAAGCCTGCTTTCTTACTGTCAGAGAAGGGAGCCATTAAATATAAAATGGGAGAAAATTAACTGAAGCCTTGGGAAGTGGTGGACTGGATTTGGAAGTAACTTGTATAGACTCACATTCACACAGCTGTTAATATTACAGGTCATAGGAATAAAGATAGATGTGATACATATTATTGTATTTACACATGTTATTTAAGGCTGTTCACTGAGAAGGCCTGGGAGCAGCACTCAGTAACTGTGAATAAAGCCTAATGTACAGCAGTTGGCTTCCAAATTTCATTTTCCATAGAAATAAATCAGGATTCCTTGGAGGTATGTTCCAGAAAGCAGGCAATTGATCAAAGGATAATGGGTATATTTCAAAGAGAAGCAGAAGCCAGCTTGAGTATGAGCTACTACTGGCCAAAACAGGAACAGTTTGGGCATCAAACTAATAGTAAAAGATTATAAGGCCAGGGATTTAGCCCAGCGGCAAAAGCACCTGCCTTGCAAGTGCACAGTCATGAGTTCCATCCCCACTAGCAAAAATTTAAAAAAATAATAAGAGCCAGGCATGGTGGCTCATGCCTGTAAACCTAGCACTCAGGAGGCTGAGGCAAGAGGATCATTGTGAGTTCGAGACCAGCCCGGGCTACAAAGTGAGCTCAAGGCCACTGAATTGCATAGCAAGATCCTGTCTCAAAAAAAAAAAAAAATTATAACCCACTGCATAAAATAGGAACCCAAGTCTATATAAATAAATCAGTGACATTAGAAGTTTGATGAGAAATAGGATATTTCTATGGTTCAAAGTACTCCATAAAACTAACACTAAAATTAGAATTACTAATTGCAAAGGGAAGAAGGAATAACATGACAGAGAAGAAGCCTAGCAAACATCATCTTAATAAAATAAGTAAAATGAACATTGGGAATACTTGCTCTACTTTATGGAATGAAGTGTTGCCTGATTCTAGAATTGCAAAGAAAGCCAATTGAGATCTTAGAACTAAATTATTGTAAGTTATCTTCTTTCATGTGATTAGAAAGATTTTAGAAGATTGGGATGATCACAAAATAATGTGATAGAAATTAGCCTAAAACTCTGTGGGCCCAATGTTCTGGTTATCTATCCAAAATGGAATAATTTAGAACAACCACCATTTTATCATAGCAGTTCCCTTTATCTGTGAAGAATATGTTCTAAGACCTGCAGTGAATGCCTACAACCTCTGACAGTATCAAATCTGGTGTATTGTTTCACTATATACATATCTTTACAACAAAGTTCAATTTATAAATTCAGTTATGGTTAAAAATTAACAATAATAGCTACTCATAAAATAGAACAATTATAACTATATACTGTAATAAAAGTTATTTAAAACATAAAAATATTTATTTTGGAATTTTTCATCTAATATTTTCCAGGTGCCATTCACTGTCAGTAAAAATAAAATAAAATAAAATAAAATAAAATAAAATAAAATAAAATAAACATCATCTGTAATGGAAAAGTTGAAAACACTTGCCAACTTAGAGGATAGAATGAGAAGAACAGAGCATCACTTGTGTGATATTCCTGCCAAAACTTCACACCCTAAGTCCAATGATGAGGAAATAGCAGACAAACCCAAACTGAGACATGCTTTATAAAATAATTGGCCCATGATCTTTAAAAGTGATAAGGTCATAAAAGGCAAGGAAAGACTGATCAATTATTCCAGAATAAAGACTAAAGATATATAGCAACAAAATTAAAACTAATTCTGAACCTGAACATTCTGAACATTTTCTGACTCTAACTTTCTTTGCTATACTGGGAAAATTGGAAAAGCTTGAGTGGAGTCTTCTTAGCAGGCAATGGCAGATAAAGCTGTATTAAATTATGTCTATGAAAAACAACTTCTTTCAGTGTATAGGAAATATACACTGAAGAATTCTAAAGACGGCATCAACTAAACAACTTACTCTGGATGGCTCAAGGGTACAGAAGGGAGTGTACAGTTCCAACAGTCTTACTTACAAACTTTTTTTTTTTTTTGCAGTGCTGGGGATTGAATCTAGGGCATTATATATACTAGTCAAGGGCTCTCTCAATGAGTTAAAGCTCCAGCACTTAAAAAATTAAAATGATGGTTATTAAGATGCTTAAAGTAATATTTCAGTGCCTAAAACACTGTTAGTATTTGAGAATGTTAAATTCTATCAAAATTCCATTTCTCCCTTTGTTGTAGCCACAACATGAGCGTCTACTAAGTCTGTGTTCCCCACTCTCAATATTGCTCCTCCCATCCATGGTGGGGGGTAACTTTATTTCTGAACCATATCACCCTGACCACATCTGGGCTGGCAGAGAAAAGAAACAAAGCAGATTCTCAGAAAGGAACAGAGATAAGAAATAAGGCTCAAGAGGGAGACTGAGAGCACCAACCTTGGTTTCCTACAGTATCCCAAGCCTAGTGCCTCATGAAACTTCAACTTCCTTGATATACTTCAGCATCCTAAAAATCTCCTCCTTTTACACAGGCCAGCTGGAGTAGATTTCTATGAGTTGTAACCAGAAATGTGACAGCTTCCCCCACCTTGTGCCAAACTTCACAACTCTGTTCTTACATGAAAAGTGCCTTGGTGCCCCAAAGAGTAGACACTCTGGTTGTTGGTAAGACCCAATACAGCACTTCTTAAGGATTCTAGGGTATCATAAGTTAGTTCCACTCACCAAGGCTGGCCTCAGCCAACAGCAGGTAAGCAGGCACAAGTTCTACTGAACTTAGGCCATGCCTTGCCATGCGAAAGCGAAGGGAATGCAAAGCTGCTGGGACAGCATCTTCATGTTTTCCCTCAAAAAGATATTTCTGGGCAACCGTGTAGCAGAATTCAATCAGGTGCTTCTGTAGTAGAGAGAAATAGAGCATCAGAAACAATATAAATGTAAAGGCAAAGCTGGGCATAGATACACTTGGAAATGAAGCCAACATCCTTATCTGGAGATAAGCCGTTCAGACTATTGAAGGCTCATAGTGAACTTGCAAAACAGATGACACAAAAAAGGACAAAAAGGGTAGCTCTGGACTCTGAGTGCTTCAATATCCAGGAACATGTGGCTTTTCATCTTAGTTCAGTCCTTGGCATGAACTTAGTTCTTGAAATAAATCCTTGAACTATTATAAGTGCACAATATAAGGCTGTTAGGTGAATAAATATATGTTTTAATTATATTTCTAATAAAATTTATTTATCTATAACTTTAGCAAAGTTATACATACCTCAGGATGTTCTAAAATATTCTG
The DNA here is from genome assembly GCA_004027455.1 of Hydrochoerus hydrochaeris. Classification (NCBI taxonomy): domain Eukaryota; kingdom Metazoa; phylum Chordata; class Mammalia; order Rodentia; family Hydrochaeridae; genus Hydrochoerus; species Hydrochoerus hydrochaeris. The sequence goes on along the minus strand of PVLA01006251.1, from coordinate 23,164 downwards.
TCCATTTGCTAATTTTGAGAGATACATTTCATTTTTCCTTCTAGAATTATTCTCCTTAACTAATATCAGAAATAAATTTATATTGTTCTAAGGCTGCTATCAAAGTATCATAACACCAAAATTGATAAATTCAGTGTTTAAAGTTTAGAGCTCATAAAATGCTAATTTTTATAGTAATTAGTATGCTAGTTTTATCATAATAATGGACATTACTTTTGTGAACTCTCCTCAATTATGTACTAGTTATATCCTCCTAGCATATGCTGAAGCTCTTATCACAGTACTTGACATACGTGGACACTATGGGCTAAATTTTGCTATCCCCACAAATTGATGTGCTGAAGCTCTCTCAGTCCTTTCGGATGTAGCTGTATTTGGAGATGATGCCTTTAAAAAGGTGATATAGTTAAAATGAATCCACAAGGTGGGCCCTAACCTAATCTGACCAGTGTCTCTATAGGAGGAAGTTAGACACACAGAGACACTTAGGGATGCATGCTCACAGAGAACTACACAAGGACACAGCAAGGAGGAAGCCAGCTGCAAGCCAGGAGGAGAGGGCTCAGAAGAAACCACACAAGCCACACCTTGATCATGGATTTCTATCCTTCAGAAACATAAGAAAATAAATTTCTGTTGTTTGAACCACCCAATCTGCAGTATCTATTTATAGGAGTTCTAACAAACTAAAATAATGAGCATTCAGTACACATGGAAACAACTGAATGAATGAAAGACATAAAGCAAAGCCTCTGCCTCACCGAGGTTACAGTTTAGTGATCACAACACAGCTCAGCCCTCATCTGAGGTAGTTTCACTGCACCCGTGAGCTAACCCCTCCCCAGTCCCTATAGGTCCTACCTGCCGCTGCTGCAGCTGCTGCAAACCATGCTGCCGTTCTTCCTCTGAATTATAGAAGGGCATGGAAGTACGCAGTGGAATCAGGAGCTGACATATCTTCTCGTGAATGCTGCGCCAGTCAGCTTTTTGATGCACCACACCACTGACAAGAAAGACAGACTTCACTATCTCTATCTTTCATCCTCCAACTGGCCTAGCCCTACATGTCAGAAAAGTCCAGTACAACCAGAGGGGAGCTGGAAACCATTTCTGAGACAGAAGTCCCTTTTCTTACATGCAGTTATTTGATGGCATGTCGGGGTTGGGGTCAGGTCATGGGAGGAGCTCTTTCCTACAGCTAGACGTTCATGCTCCAGTCGTGCCTGGACGCCATGGCCATTCTGTTTACTAACAACAGACAGCTTTAGCTCTACATTGTTTGAAGGTTACTTCCAAACTTTCTAAATATCAAAGTTGATGAGTTTGAGGGTCTTTTTCTTGGGGAAGGGAAAATAATTTACATTTGGCAAAGCTCCAGGAAAGACTTCATATACCCCTGTAACAATGCCACCAAAAGTACCATTTCCCTGGTCATCAGTCCTCAGAAGCACATATTCCAGCCACACAGCATGCAATGAGAATGACCCCTCCCTCCCAATTCCAGAGGCACAGCAGATTGTCTTGCATGTCACTATTTGGCTCTTTTAAAACAAAATAAAATCCAATGTTACCATTTTAAAGGTAAGGAAGTATAGGTGTGGCCAGATTAAGGAATTATCCTAGGCCAGTATACCAGTCACTGTTTTTTAGCCCTCTAGAAAGAAGAGCCTGGACAATTTGGTCAAATTTTGCTGACTGTTATACATACATATTTAATATTTTTAAACATTCAGTTGGACAGTATAAATATAGAACATTTACATCATTGCAAAAATTTCTGTTAGGCAGCTTTACTGTACAGCTGTGACGGCAAACCTTTTAGAGCTTTCAATGATACAAATAGCCTGCTATGGCAGTGTGCCATAGGTTCACCACTGCTGCTATACAGGATCTACTCCAATCCCTCAAATAATTGCCTATATGAATGATTCCCTAGTCCATCACACAATTCTGACCCTTTCTCTAATCATCGTTTTTTAACATTTTTAATTCATAATATAATTCAAATACCATAAAATCCACCAGGTTAAATCATAAGATTTATTGTTTTTAATATGTTCACAACATTGTGTAACCAGCATCTTAACTGGAGGACCTCCTCCTCAAAAATCAAAACAAAACAAAAAAACCTCTGTATTTGTTAACATTCATTCCAGTTCTTCTGACACTGATGCCCAGCAGTCTACTTTCAGTCTCTCTCAATTTGCCTGTTCTGGCTAGTGCACAGAAACGGAAACAGACAACATATAGCCTGCAGTATCTGTTTTTTCACTTAGAATAATACCATATATGTATTATTGATGCACCACACCACTGACAAGAAAGACAGACTTTCTTGTACATATATTCTACTGCTTTTTATAACTGAATAATATTCCATGGTATGCATATAACACATTTTATCAATCCATTCATCAGTTGGTAAACATTGGGTTTGTTTCCACTTTTTTTGTTATTATGGCAAATGCAGCTATAAACATCTATGTACACTCTCATATGAACATTTGCTTCTAATCTCAGGTATATAGCTAAGAATGGAATTGCTGGGTTGTTATGTTTTTAAGGAATTGCCAAACTGCTTTCCATGGTACTTGTGCCACCAGTATGAGAGTCTAAGTTCTCAGTTATAAGATTCTTCTTAGGAGCAATGTTTATTCAAATCTCCCCCTTTAAAAAACAAGTCTTTTTTATTTTTGAGTTTCAGGAGTTCTTTACAGCTTGGAGATATCAGAGCCTTATCAGGCTCTGATTTATTATATATTTATGAGTTACAAATATTTTCTCTCATTCTGTGAGGTTGTTATTATCTTCATAGCATTCTCTGTTCTGTAAATATTTTTAATTTTTATAGTATTCAATTTTTTCTTTACTTCCTTATGCCTCCTGATGTCTCATCTAAGAAAATGTTGCCTAATTTAAGATCACACATTTGCAGTGTTTTATATTTTTAGCTCTTAAGACTTTTTTCAAATGATTAATTTTGTATATGGTTTTCTTAGTTACTTTTCTTGTTGCTGAGACAAAATACTCCACACACACAAATTAAAGAAGAAAAAGTTTATTTCAGTTCACAGTTTGTATAGGTTTCAGTTCATAGTCAGCTGGCTCCAAAGCAGGGTAGCATGGCACAGCACACAGGAGGCAGCGAAGCAGCAGCAGCAGCAAGCCTGTCTTCTGTCTCTCCCTTTACATTCCATCCAGGCTATAAACCTATTGATTGGTGCCTCTCACAGCCAGGGTGAGGCTTCTATTATCCATATCCAGAACTTGGCTAAGCCCATTTAGTTATTACATTTATGAATCCCAGTATCACAGACCCTACTCCAGCATCACATATTCATAAGCCAGCCAACTCCCAAAAGCCCCACCTATGAGCACCTGAGGCTTTGAGGGGACATCTAGATACAAGTCATAACTATGGTTTAAGGTATGGATCCAAATGCTTTCTTTCCTTTTTTTTTTTTCAATGCGCATATCCAGTTTTCTTACCATCATTTGCTGAAGGGACCACTGAAAGGCCATGGCGCCCTGTTGAAAATTAAATCACCACAGATGAATGAACTTGTTTCTATTCCACTGACCCACACATCTATCCTGTCCATATCACATTGTCTTCATTACTGTAGCTTTGTTGTAAGTTTTGAAATGGAAAATTAAGCTCTCTTTGTCCTTTCTTAAGACTGTTTTGATTACTATAGGTCCTTTGCATTTTCATATAAATTTTAGTGTCTGTATGTTCATTTCTACAAAATTGGCAATGGAATCCTGAGGAGGATTTCATTGAATCTGGAGATCAATTTGGGGAATGCTGCTGGGTTTTCAGTTGATGAATAATTTATTTATTTAGGTTTTTAATTTCTTTTAACAATGTTTTAGGGTTTTTAATGTGTAGGTCATATACTTCTTTGGCTAAATTCATCCCTAAGATGTTTGAATGCTATTATGAGTGGAATAGCTTTCTTAATTTCATTTTCACATTGTTCATTAGTAGTATGCATAGACAAATAGAATTGATTTTTGCATGTTTCATTTATATCTTACAACCTTGCTGTGTTCATTCATTAGTTATAGTTTACTTTTGTGGAATCTTTAGGATTTTCTATAAAATAAGTACCTGACTTGTGAACAAGTTCTTTTTGGAAGAACATTAGTAAATCAGATTCATTGCTAAGTTCAAAGAAGTGAGTCTTATATACTCTGACACAAAAATACAATGTAAAGCATAAAAAACCCAAAATACACAAATATTATAAGTCAACTATTTTTACTTTTACAGTAAGCACACAGCAGCACAACTGTGATAGTGTTCGGCAGACATGTGAGCTACTTACATGATTTATTCACTTCTATGAGTGTTTGTAATGTGAGGTGTGTTAGTATCTGTGAAAGTTTGTAACTCAAATGTTCATAAGCTAGAATTTTATTATATATATAGTGTATTAGGTTTCACCAGAGAGACAAAAACAATATGTATTTATGATAAAATTTGACTTATGTGATACAGAGGACAAGTCCCACAGTCTGCTGTAGCCAGTGGAGAAACCAGAAAGCCGGTGTAATTGAATCTGAATCTGAAGTCCTGTGAACTAGAGGACAGGGAGAGAGGAGAATGCCTGCTGGTATAAATCCCCAAGTCCAAATTTCTCAGAACCACAAGCTCTTATATCTAAGGACAGATATCTCTTTCTTTGCTGAGAGAGAGATGGGGGGGAGGCGGAGGAGAACAGGAAAAGAGCGCAAATTCATCTTTCTTCTGCGTTTTTGTACTATTTGGGTCCTAAGTGGACTGGATGACACTCAGACACTCATAAGGGTGATCTTGTTTAATTAATCTACTAATTAAAATCAAGTCTCAACAGACAGCCTCACTAAGAAATCCAGAAATAATCTCTTACCAGTATGTGACCAGCCATTAACTCAGCTAGGTTAACACATAAAATTAATCTTCCTGACAAGATCTTACTATCTGCAAATAGAAATAGTTTACTCCTTCCTTTTCAAGTTGAATGGCTTTTATTTCATTGTCTTACCTAATTCCTCTGACTAGAACCACTATTGTAATGTTAGAATGGTGAAAGCAACAATCTTGTCTTATTTCTGTTTTTAGAAAGGGAAACTCAGTCTTTGACCATTAAGTAAGTTAGCTGTGTGTTTCTCTATGGATTTTTCAGAATTTCCCTTTTACCAGGTAAAAGTTCCCTTCTTTTCCTAGTTTAAGTCTTTTTATCACAAAGAGTGTTGGATTTTGTCAAATGCTTTTTCTGAATCTATTGAGACAAGTATATGGCTTTTGTCTTTTATTCTACTAATATGGTATATTGCACCGAATGACATTTGTATGTTGAACCAACTTGAATTCTTAAAATAAATCACATGTAGTCATGGTGCATAATCCTTATTTGCTATTGGGTTTCATTTGCTAAAACAGCAAGACTTTTGCATATCTTTATAAAGGATATTAATCTATAGTTTTCTTATGATATCTTTATCTGGTTTTGGCAACAGGGTAATACTGGCCTATATAATGAATTGGGAATTAATTCCTCATCCTCTTTTTTTTGGGGGGCGGGTGTAAGAGTTTGTGAAAGTTAGTGTTTTTTTTTTTTAATGTTTGGAAGAATTCACCCAGTGGAATCATCTGGTCATGGGATTTTTTTTGTGTGTTACAAATTCTTAATTGGTAGCTCAATCTCTTGTTATATAGATCTCTTAAAATATTTTATTTCTTTGTTCAGTTTTGGTTTCTATATTTTTAGGAATATGTCTTTCATCTAGAATACTTAATCTGTTGGCATACAATTCTTCTTAGTATTTTGTAACAAGATTGGTAGCAATATTTCCACTTCTACTTCTCAGGTTAGTAACTTGAATCTTCTTTTTCTTGATCAGTCTAAACATTTGTGAATTCTGTTACCTTTTCAGGGAATTAAATTTTAGTTTTGCTTATTTTCTGCAGTTTTTTTGTATCTCATTTATATATGCTCTAATATTTAATATTTCCTCCCTTCTACTAGCTTTCAGGCCTGTTCATGAAGGATATGGTGAATATATTTTTAGTTTGGGCTCTTTCTAGTTTCTTAAGATTAAATGCAAAGTTATCTGAGATATTTTAATGTATGTATTATTAGATATAAATTCATATGGGTACAAATTCACCTACTGCTGAGTACTTCTTTGCCCACATTTCTTAAGTTTTAGTATTGCTGTGTTTTCATTTTCACTCATAGCAAAGCATTTCCTAACTTCCTTACTGGTTTTGTTGTTGTTGTTGTTGTTATTGTTGTTATTGAGATCATTATCTTTCACTTTTTTTTTTTTTTTTGTCTTTTTGAGACAGGGTCTCGCTATGCAGTTCAGGCTGGCCTTGAACTCACTTTGTAGCCCAGGCTGATCTCGAACTCACAACAATCCTCCTGCCTCAGCCTCCCAAATGCTGGGATTACAGGTGTGAGCCACCACACCCGGCTATTTTTCACTTTGTAAGACAGGATGCTAAAATCTGGATGGCTTGGTCACATATATGAAAAGAAATCTGTAAGAATTTTATTTTTATTTTATTTTTTATTTTAAAGAGAATTAAACCAACCAAAATAAAACAGAATAAAGCCAATCAAGACAACGCAGTGTAAGTGACACAGGATTTCAAAACAATACAAAATCAACAATGGTTACCATAATGCCCCTTGTTCTCTTCAAAAATAGCTGCAGATACCTTCAGATATAGCAAAAATCAAATAAAGCAGAATAGAACCAATAAAAACAAAACAATGAATGCAATAAAGGACTTCAAAACAAACCAATAGTAAGTCCAAAATGGCTACCATAATATATCTTGCTATCTTTGAAATAGCTGCCCATGCCATGGGCTATAACAAAATCAAACAAAATAAAAAGAATAAAACCCAACCCAATAAAACAATGAAAATGATACAGGACTTCAAAACAAAATAATAGGGAATTAACAATGGCTACTACCTTCAGATCCTCCATAGATGCCACACTGCGTCCTGTTATCCTCTGAACAGATGATCAAACCACTTGCCCTAGACCTGCAAAGTCAGGGAAACACCAAACACCACAAGCATCAAATTGCATTTCACCTCAATAGCTAGCATTACAGCATGTGTTTCTCTGGATTAGCCAGTTGCTTATGGGGGAGGGGGGTTGGCTCTTCTTGTTTCCATTCCATGTGCGTGCTGGAAGGGGCTGGGGTCTGGTTGTCTCCCTGGTGGCAGCAGCCTGTGTATGGTGCTGATTTGCAGGGAGGGCATGCTTCTTAGTGACTTCTTGTTCTCTTCCCCCATAGTCTGTGAATGGCCATAGAATTTTAAATTAAGGATCATTCTATCCAAATTTTTGGTCTCTGACCTTAAGTTTTTTTTTTTATTAAGTTTATTGGTACATTTTAAGTATACATCATGATCACCTTCATCATAGAGAATCTCTTCTAGTTCCAAATTAATTTTAGGATTGTCTTCTCTATGAGATATACTGTTGGAATTTTGATCAAGATTGCATTAAATCCATATAGCAATTTTGGAAATATGGCCATTTCCACTAGACTGGTTATTCTTTTTTTTTTTTGTCTTTTTGAGACAGGGTCTCGCTATGCAGTTCAGGCTGGCCTTGAGCTCACTTTGTAGACCAGGCTGGTCTTGAACTTGCAATGATCCTCCTGCCTCAGCCTGTCAAGTGCTGGGATTACAGGCATGAGCCACCATGCCTGGCTTAGACTGGTTATTCTTACCCATGAAAAAGGTATATATTTCCATTTTCTGATATTTTCTTCAATCTCCTTTCAATGTATATGTCTTTTACTTTCTTCATTAGATTGATTCCTAGGTCTTTCTTTCCTTTTCTTTTTGATTGCTATTGAGAAAAGTGTTGTTTCTCTAATTTCTCTCTCAGTGGATTTCTTATTTGTGTACAGGAAGACTGCTGATTTTCAAGTGTTGACTTTGTACCCAGGTATGCTACTAAATTTGGTTATTAAATTCAGAAGTCTTTTGGTGGAGTTTTGGGGGTCTTATACACTGAGTATCACATCACCCACAAATAATGATAATTTAACTTCTTCCTTTCCTATCCTTATTCCTTTTATTTCTTTTTAATTGCTCTAGCTAATATTTCAGAACTATATTGAATAAGAGAGGTCACAGTGGACATCTTTGTCTGGTGCCTGATTTTAGAGTGAAAGCTCTCAATTTTGTTCATTTAATATAATGTTTGCTATTTGTTTGCCACAGATGGCTTTTATCAGATTGAGACAAAGATCATCTATTCCAACTTTCTGTATGGTTTTTTAATCATGAATGAGTACTGGACTTTGTCAAATGCTTTCTCTGCATCTATTGAGATGATCATATGGTTTTTGTTCTTGGTTCTGTTAGTATGTTGAACCTAAGGTTCAATATTATATTATTTGAGCTCACTCTGTTTTCCTGATATAGGCATTCATCACTATAAATTTCCCTCATAGGACTGCTTTCATTGTGTCCCGTAAGTTGTGGTATGTTGTATTAGCATTACCATTTAATTGTAGAAATTATCTAATTTCTTCTCTAATTTCATCTATGACCCATTGGCTATTCAGTAGGGTGTTATTTTCCATGTGTTTATGAAGCCTTTGTGGTTTCTTTAGTCATTAATTTCCCATTTCCTTGCATCTCCTATTAGCTAGTATGTGGTCTATTTTGGAGAATGTCCTGTATGCAGCTGAGAAAAATGTGTATTCTGATGTTGTGGGATAGAATAATCTATAGATATCCACTATGTCCATTTGTTCAATACTTTGGTTAAATTATATTTCATTGATTTTTTTTGTCTAATTGATCTATTTGTGACAGTAGTGTATTGAGGTACACCTTACAAGTATAGTGTGTTTGACTTTTCATGTACATTAATATTTGTTTTATATAGTTGGATACACTGGTACTTGGTGGATATGTATTTATTATAATTATCTCTTCATTTTGGATTGTTCCCTTCAAAGGGTTAGTGGCCTTCTTTGTCTCTCTTAGTCTTTGCTTGAAATCCACTTTACTGCAAACAGAACAGCTAACCCTGACTTTTTCTGTCATATGGAGTATTGTTTTCCAGTCTTTGACTTAGTCTATGAATTTTTTTTTCAGTCTATGAATTTTTTGAATTTGCATTTCTTGTATGCAGCGTATTGTTGAATCTTGCTTCTCAATACATTCTGCCAGTCTGTTTCTTTTCATTGTTGAACTGACATCGTTAACATTGACAGTTATAACCAATATGTATTGACTTATCCTTGTCATGTTATTTTCCTGTTGCTGGCTCCCCTTTTCCCCTTTGCTTGCCTTGCCTGGTGGATTCGTTCTGTTTTGGTTCATGGAGTTGTAATCCTTGTTGTCTCTTTCTAGGACATCCATTAGAACATTCTGGAGTGTTGGTTTGGTGTTCATGATTTCCTCAGGTGTTCTTTGTCATGGAAGTATCTTATTTCTCCATCAATTTTGAAACATAGTTTTGTAGGGTACATTGATCTGAGTTGGAGGTTGTTTTCATTTAGGCCTTGAAATACTACACTCAGCTCTCCTTGACTTGAGGGCTTGTTTTAAGAAGTATGCTATAATTCTGATGGGTTTTCTTTTTATAGGCAATTTATTTTCTTTAGCAGTTTTTAATATTGTCTTGTGATGAAATTTCTGGAATCTTGAGTAATATATGTTTTAGTGTAGTCTCTTTTTTTTTAACATGGCTAATTGGAGTTCTATATTCCTCACTTATTTGTATACCAATTTCTTTTTCACTGCTTTGGAAGTTTTCAGCCACAATGTCTGTGAACAAGTTTGTCTGGTTGTTTTTTCATTTACCCTATCTTCTGCCTTTGCATGGACTCCAATCAATCTTATGTTATTCTTCTTTGCATCATCTAGCAGCTCCTGGGGTACTTTTTTGTGGTATTTTTAAAAAGATCTTTTTTTCATGATTGTTAACAGCAATCCTGTCTTTTATATCTAATATTCAGCCTTCACATTGGCTTATTCTGCTGTGTATACATTCAGTAGAATTTTTATTCTTCTGGATATCTATTTGAATCTGTTTCACAGATTCCATTTCTTTCCTATATTGGGTTTCCATTATTTTCCTAAGATCCTTTTTTTAAAAAATCTGTATCTGTTCTAGAGATACTAAGTATGTCTTTCATTATGGTCACCTTCTATGTAGTTATCTGACAAATTATTTCTAATTTGATTTTTTTTTCCAGGGCCTCATTCATCTGCTTGGTTACTTCCACTGTTACCACTCCAGAGAATCCAGGTGGGTGGCTTTTGTATTGTTCCATCTCATTTCCCCTGGGTTTGCCTTTGGTGAGCTGGAAATTTGGGGTTGCATCTTAACTGTCTGTTTGTTTTTTAATTTAATTCCTAGGTTGATGCTTGTAAATCATTTATGGTGAGTAGTTTTATTGCTAGTTTTTAGAACCCTTAGGAATAACTACTTCTCAGAGTTGTCTTCCAGGTGTAGTTGACTTTAGGGTTTTGAGTTTGTTTGCAAGACCTTACCTCTTCAATCTATTGGGTATGAGAAGTTGCTGCCTCTTGGTCCAGCCCCTTGTCCTTTGGCACTGGCCTATACTATTTTTTGTGACCCTTGGTGAATCTCAGTCTTGGCATACCAGGAAGAACAACTGATTAAAATAATTATGTCACCTTGGCTAAAGTAGTACAATCAACAATAACAATAGCATCAAACACAGCCTAGAAAATGACAAACTGAGGTAACTATTACCAATATGAACAAGATTTGTGATTATATAACAAAATCTAAAACAAACCAGAACACTGTTAGCAGTAAATATGCCCTCAATATGGTGATTTTTATTCTCAGGGGAAAAAAAATTAAAACACATTAGGGAGAAAAACAGAAAAGTAGAAGAAGAGATTAGAAGCAAGGCTGCAGGATAAAGGAAGATCACACAAACTGGTGAAGAAGACAGGAGGGAAAGAGGGAAGAAAGAAAAACAAGAAAGACCAGAACAACAACAACAAAACTAGAAACTTAGTTCATACTCATACAAAAATAAGAAGAAACAAAACAATGTGGGATAGGAGAAAAAACAAGAAGCCAACCCATGCCTCCTGTGAGCCAGCGGCAGCCATGTGAACCAGGAGGAGAATCAAGAAGCCAACCCATGCCTTCTTGTGATCGAGAGGCAGCTATGCAAGCCGGAGGAGAATCAAGAAGCCAACCCATGCCTCCTGTGAGCCAGCGGCAGCCATGTGAACCAGGAGGAGAATCAAGAAGCCAACCCATGCCTTCTTGTGATCGAGAGGCAGCTATGCAAGCCGGAGGAGAATCAAAAAGCCAACACATGCCTTCCCATGAACCAAGAGGCATGCAGGCTGGGACACAAGAACAGCAATGCTTCTCCCCATCTGCCAAGTAACTGGCTCATTCAGAGGAACTCAGGCTGAGATGATAGCAACTGTAGTAAAAAAACTAACTTAATGCTTGTATTGTTTGATTGACTTTGCAGGCCTAAAGCTGGTACTCTGAATCTCTATTTGGAGGATAACAATATGCATTATAGCAACTGGGGGAGGGTTGCCTTCTGTCTTGTTTTTGAAATCCAATGTTTTGTTGTTATATAGTTTTGTCTTATTCCTGTATCTAGTAACCTGAGCAACTATTTTGAAGATAACAACATACAATGTAACAACCACTGTTAAATTCCTATCATGTTTTGACATCCTATATTGCCATTGATTTTGATGTTGTTGTTGCTGTTTGGCTTTTGCTTGTTTGCTTAATTTTTCTGGGTTTTTTCTCTTTAGAATAAAATAAAATAAAATGAAACAACCACAACAAATACAAAAACAGAGAGATAGAAAAGAAAATAAGGGGAAAAATGTCCACTTCAATTTGTGTCTCTGCTGTCATTGGTAGACAATGTGGACAGACAAAGTCCAGATTTGAGGTGATTAATATAAGCAAGTTTTTTTGGCAGGGTAGTGTATAATCCCAGCAAGCCTGAACATTTAGTTCCACGGAAGTTCAGGTTGGTTTCAGACTGTGAGGCTGGAACATGATTTGTTCAGCCTACAAGAGTTCATGAGCCTCCCACTGGCTTGAACTTGGCTCCCACACCTCCTACCAACCTGGACTCGGCAACCCGACCCACAGCTGTTCTGAGTTCTGAGCTCAGTTGGACTCTCTCCAAGATGGCTATCAGTCAATCGCCCTCTCCTAGGACACACCTGAACCCAAATACTCACCTGCCACTGCAGCCCATTGTGTCCACTGCTCTGCTTTTCTGAGGAGGCCTCTGGGGTCACTAGAAGTCACTGTGCAAAACAGGTACAAGATGCCCCTCCCACATAGTGAATCCAGGCTCAGGGAGAAAGCACTGTGTGCTACCTCCTTCTTGTTCATCCTTCACTTTGCTTTCCTAGAGGCCTCAATTCTTGCTTCAGATCCTTGCTGGACCCTAGGGAACCACTTTCCTCCTTCTTCTATTCCTTGTATCATTATATTCCAATGTCCCTCATTACTTGTTTATAATGAACATTTGTTTCCATATATTTATAAATATACCAAATTTCCTTCCATTACTGATTTCTTTATACTGTAGTTGGGGAATATATTTTATGATTTCCATCCTTATATAATTTATTGAGATTTGCTTTTATGAACTAACATATGGTCTATCCTGAAGAATGCTCTATATCCACTTAGAAGGATGAATATTATGCTCTTACAGAGGATGTTCTATAGATGTCTGTTAGCTCTAGCTGGTTTATAGTGTTGTTTATGTCTCATTTTTCCTTGCTGATCTTCTGGATAGTTGCTCTATTCATTACCAAAGATAGGATATTAAAATTTCTATTATGATTGAATTGTCTATTTTTTCCTTTAATTTTGTCAGTTTTTGTATCATGTATTTTGAATCTCTGTTGTTAGATACATACAGCCATGAGTTTTTGCATTTCTACTGTCTATTACACATTTTATTTTTAAATTTTATAACTGGTTTATTTTACTTAGTGGGATATCTTCCAGATTTATGCATGTTGCTGCAAATCACAGGCTTATATCCTTTTAAAGGCTCAAATAATAGATTTTATTTCTAATGTTCTATTTTCCATATATGACAAACACAATAAAGTATCTCATATCACACATTTTCTTTGTCCATTCATCTAGTGACAGGTACACAGTTTGTTTCTATTTCTTGGCCACTGTGAAAGGTGTTGCAAACAACATGGGAGTATACACCACTCTTCAACAGATTGTTTTCATTTCCTTTGGATATATACCTAGAATACACATTTTCACTTAAATGTGAGACAAACTTGATTCCATTCTACACTAAACATGTTTCAAAATAGGCAACAATAATCTAGAGGAAGAGTCACCAAAGTTTTTCTGTGAAGTGCCGGAGAATAATTATTTTAGACTTTGAGAGCTCTATGGTTTCTGTTACAACTACTCAACTCTATTATTGTGGCACAAAAGCAGCCATAAAAAATACAACAAGGCTCTGTGCAAGCACCCTCTCTCCTTCCTTCCTCCTGTGAAAATAGAAATATAGTCAAGTAGTTTCTTCTTAAACTGTGACTGCTACTATTGAAATGACAGAAATCATTTAAAAGGGTTTTTTTAGGGGGTAGAAAATGACTGTAAACAGATCAATAAAATTCTACGTGATATTTATTAAGTAGGGGTTTTTTTCAGTAACTTATTTAACTGCTTGAACTTTTGTTCCACTGAGAACTGACATATCTTGCCTTTCAAATAAAGTGAGCTTTTATTGTATATTGTAGCTCTGTCTTTATTCATTTGTCTCACCCTAATATTCAAGGTGGGGCCATTTATAAAGAAGTTGAAGTATGTTTTTAATCATAACTCACAATTAAGTAGTTTCTGAGCCAGACATGTTTTGTTTGGGAATTATTATGCTTTTAAAACTAAATTTTAGGCCTGGAATTTAGCTCAGTGACACAAGTGCCTGCCTGGCAAGTATGAGGTCATGAATTCAATCCCTGATACCAAAAGTAAATAAATAAAACTGAATTTTAATGTCTTTAGGGAGGGCATTCATTCTACAATTCACCACAGATCTTACTGAAAAGAATAGAAGGAAATTATAAAAATCTCAGACTATTAAATCTCAAATCTTAACTATCAAAAAATCATGAAGTTCCTGGGACACAAGAACACTGAAAAAAAAGATGATTAATAAAAAGAAGTGAAGACTTTAAAGCAAATTAAAAACAAGTAAAAGGACTGGGGACGGTCTCCCTGGTAGGCTGCTTGCCTTGCATGCATGAGGCCTTGGGTTCCATCTTTAATACCTGGAGTTGGGGCAGAGGAGGGCAAGGGCATAGGTAATGAAAATTTATTCATATCATCTAGTGCCAACTATTTCAAGAATCTTTGCTGGAGACTATCAGTGTATGCATGTGGTTGTAACACAAAAGAACATATACATGACAGGCCTATAAACATTCAAAACAATATCCTGCATTAATGGAGCACAGAGGGTTGAAATAACATGCTTGTCAAAAATGGAAATGAAAAATAGTAAGAGTTGTCTGGGAGGTAAAGAATGAGTATACAGTGAGTTGAAAGGAAGGAGGAATTACTTCTGGCTGGAGGGATGAAAAGGACAAGGGTGTTTTAAGGAAGAAATGAGTACTCACGCCAGGCAAAGGGGTCAAATCTCTACAGTGGCATGAAGCCAACTGGCACAAAGATAACATGAAGGTTCTTAGAACTATGTGTCTGCAACTGAATCTGTCATGCATCATCTCCTGCTCCTGTACTTCTTGTCAAAGAGATTTATTATCTATTCAGAAGTTTATTCAACAAATGTTCATTGAGTGCCTGATATATAGAGGCACAGGTCTAGTAAAAGACAAAGACATTGGAGAAGCAAACAAAAAAGTAGAGAAAAAGAAAAATAGTACTTATTTTAAAAAAATGGAAGAAGAGTGTGTAATTCAGCTTTAGACTTCTTTGAAGTGAAGAAGGAAAAGCAGCCAGGAAGGCTTATGATAAGAGGGGAGGCTCTCAGTAGAGGGAACAGTCTGAGTTTAAAAAAAAAAAAAAAGAAGAAGAAGGAGCACATTAGAAGTTCAGTTTTCTGTAACCACAGCAAGGAAAAAACAGAGGAAGTATACTGGGAAATGTGGACAGAGTTAATCACAGCTTTTCACTTTCTATTACAAATTCTGAATGATGTTTTAAATGTGGTGAAGCTATCGAAAAGAAAAGAGCAATGAAAACACAGATGGCTTCTCCTGGGGCAGTGCAGTGACAGATACAGTTTAAAAACTGACTTCAGTCAGTGTCCTAAGTGTTAAGGGGGTGGGTATCATATACTTTAAAAACACTGATGAAGGCTATCTGGACTGGTCCAAGAAAAGCATGTTCACACTCCCTACTTAGCCCACTGCAACAGCCTCTAAGTCAGTTATGCAGTCTTTCAGTGTCTATCTTCCACAGTGCCCATCATCCTGCTTAGTAGAAACTACTGCACGTCAGCTCAAAACAATCTACAGCTCTTAAGACTGAATTCCAAACTACTTGATATTTTATCACTGACACTAACTTGTAGCTTCTTTCTTTAAACTACCTACCAAAATGATTTTACTCAACTCATACTAAGAAATACATTTTATGCATAAAAGAAACAATTCAAGTAGAATTGCTCAGATACTTTTTATTCTATGCTATTTCCCTTTTCTATAAATGCAGATTATAGCTAGGCATGGGGACACACTTGAGAGGCTGGGGCTGGAGGATCATACATTTGAGGTAAGTTCAGGGTACAGTAGTACTATGCAGCAGGTTTTTGTTTTGCTTTATTTTGGACAAGCTCTAATTATGCAGTTCAAAGTAGCCTTGAACTATGTGGCCTAGACTGGCCTCAAATTCACATGAAACTCCTGCCTCAGCCTCCCCAAAAGCTGAGATTACAGGTGTGCCTCACCATGCCTGACTACATAGTAGGTGTGAGTCCAATCTAGAGTACCTAAAACTGTTTAAAAATATATGCTAGTTTGTTGGGAGCTATTGAAGCTGGATATTGATCACATGTGTGGGACTAAGATAAGCAAGCCCAGAAAAAACAGAAAGACCAAAACAAACTATGTAAACAAGTTGTTCCAGCACCAATAAGGCAAGGGGCCCAGGGCTGCCAAGCAATGGGTTGCTAGACAGAGGGGCTGAAATTGACATCATCTTCCCAGTATATAAATAAAGGTGCTACAGTGGTTGAGTAGTTCCTTCCTCCCATCAGGAGGATAAGGGCTCCATCTGACCCCAGCTTTGTCATTTCTTTATTTTTCTCATCCTCTCACGGGTCCTTAACCCAAAAACCTCAGGAGACACACTGGGTCGCGGCACTAATTGTGATTTATCCATGTCCTGTTAGGTCCTGACTTGCAGTTTGAAAACCACTGACTGCTTCTTCTACTGCTCTCTTTTCCACTTATGTCTTTTCTTTCGTACTTCAACCAAGTAATGCTGAATGCAAGCAATGCCTTACTTTCTTCACTTCTCCTTCACACAGCAAGCTCCTATTGCTCTCTCAAGACTCAGCCCAAATATTAGTTCCTTGGAGAAACGTTTCTAGATACTTCCATAGCCACACTTCTAATTGCAGGGGTCACAGGGTTCAATACACCCTTGAGTGAGAGCATTTGTCATGTACAATGTAATGTATTATGACTCCTTTTAAAAAACATATCAGTCTGCTTTGAATTGTTTTTCTGAATGTCAGTAATCTAGCTGTTCTGTGCCAGGTTTAAAATAGGGCCTAAACTGAAGCAAAAGCAAGGAGATGTAAGGCTGGGTACATGAGAACTCACTTCATCTTGCACTAACCTCCCTCCAACCTCACCATCTTAGTTGGCCCTTTCTCCATTCCTCAAATACAATAGTTCTTCTCACGTCAGAGCCCATCTCACTCATCTCACAGCTGTTTCCATGGTGAGATGTTGCTATTGTACCTTTAGATCAATGGTCTATTCTCAAAGAAACGTATTACATTTTCTTTACTTGTCTTACAACGCTTCTAGGAAATTATTGCTTTCTCTTGGACAGGGTCTTCTATGTAGTTCAGACTGACCCTGAACTCACTGTTCAGGTAGCCTCCCCTGGGCTGGGATCACAGGTGTATGCCTTCTAGCCCTTGAAATTATAATATTTACTCTGTGCCTTTTAGTTTGTTTTATCCCACACAAGAATGTCATATTTTAGAGGGAACAAATCTGCTCATTTGCCCCTCTAACTTCAGCACCTAGACTAGTGCACAACATATAGTATGCCCGCCAAAAAACTGCCAATGAATCAGCAAGCAAGGGAGGAAGTAGAAAGGCCATAATATTACTGATAGCTAAGTCAGGTAGCGATTGACAGAATGCCTGGGCCTAAGACAGACTCAGCACACAGATGAGGCAAATCAGGCATGTGGCTGGTGGGGATGAGTTGATAGAAACTTGGCGCCAAGACACTATGGTTAGGCCTACAAGCCCCCCGAGACATAAATAAAGCTACACTGTACCTAACACCATCTGGTCCAAAACGCCTAAACAAACCTGTGGAAATAATGTAACAATTACATAGAAAGATGACCAGAACACTCTGACCCTCATTGCTGCCTCTTCCAGAAATGTCTATTCTCGTTGCTATGATATCTTGTTTTTCTATTAGATCAGTATAAGCTAAGTGACTGTACTTGTAAGCCTAACAGACGATTACACTTTGACCAAAGGCAACCTGTAACGTGATTTTACTGTATCTAAACCTCCAAGATAAAGAGCTCGACCCCTCCTGCCTCTCAGGTTTCTCTTAATAAAACTCTCATACTGTTCACCTCTTTTCCTTGATTCCATTCTTCAGCATCGGCACCGTGAGGCACAAACTCTAGCAGGTTGGGAGTTACTTCACTGTAAGTCTTAAGAGACCTGTTTTGAAGACGCCTTGAAGGGGTCTCTGGAAGAACCAGGTGCTAAAGCTTAAGCACTCAAGCCTAGACCCGGGACTGGGAGAGGGGGAGTTGAAGCACCAGACGCCACGCTCCAGGGCCTACCAGTAATAAGTGACCGTGCAAGCCTTGCACACACGCTCAGCCGGAGCCTCACACACCTCACAGCAGAGCCGGCGGCCCTTAGGAACCGCCAGCGGGTAGATGACATTCATGCTTCAGCCGGCGGCGTCCGTCTCTAGGACAGTTGCCTGGCGAGAACACGCACTACACTGGCATCACGTGACACCACGGGACAGTCGCGGCTCCGGAGTTTCAAGGGCAAGAGGAAAGGGTGTGGAATGACTGCCATTGGGGTCTAGTTCTGAAACCGAAAAACACAGAAAAGAAAGGAAATGAAAAGAGAGAAGACAAACTCCACTCAAAGGTTAAACCAGTCATAACTGAACCTCTGGGAATCTAAAGGCAGGAAGTCTGTACGGTAGCCGGTAAAGGTCAAATGCAGCCAGTTCTTCACCCAGACTAAGACATTAACAAGACAAACTTTGACTTTCTTAAATGTTCACCCGACAGAGAACAAGGTGCTCTGTCACTGACCCTAGACACTGTCGCAGAACACCACGCGTTTCCGCCCTTGGCCCGATGAGGAGCCCGGGCCCAAAATGCACTAGCAAACAGCCCACTCACTATTGCGGCTGCGCACGCCCCAGGTATGGGGGAGGCGTGGCGCCGGCGGCCGGGGCGTGCGCGGGCACAGAGACGCTGCGGCACTGATGGCGGAAATGGACCTGGGTGCAGAGTTTCCCCGGCCTGCGGGTGCTGCGCGCTGGGCCGAGGTTATGGCTCGCTTTGCCGCCCGTCTGGGCGCGCAGGGACGGAGGGTGGTGTTGGTTACTTCAGGTGGCACTAAGGTTCCTCTGGAAGCGAGGCCCGTGCGCTTTCTGGACAACTTTAGCAGCGGGCGGCGCGGTGCAGCCTCGGCGGAGGCCTTTCTGGCTGCAGGTTATGGGGTCCTGTTCTTGTACCGTGCTCGCTCCTCCTTCCCCTATGCCCATCGCTTCCCGCCTCAGTCCTGGCTGTCGGCTCTGCGACCTTCTGGGCCAGTACAATCAGGCATGCTGAGCCTGGAAGCCGAGGAGAATGCACTACCAGGCTTTGCTGAGGCTTTGCGGAGCTATCAGGAGGCAGCGGCTGCCGGCACCTTCTTGGCTGTAGAGTTCACCACTTTGGCGGACTATTTGCATCTGCTTCAGGCTGCGGCTCAAGCTCTCAACCCTCTAGGTGGGTGCCATAGGAATCCGTCGGTGGCCTAGAGGCAGAGACTTTCTCCCCAGCCACTTTCCCCCATATGCTGTACTTTCTGCTTAGCCAGTGGACTCACAGCAAGGCTTCCGAAGTGAAAAGGAACTGACCCCATACCCTCCCCAATTTGTTACACCATCTGCTTCTCTTTGCAGGCCCTTCTGCGATGTTTTACCTCGCTGCGGCCGTGTCAGATTTCTATGTTCCTGTCTCTGAAATGCCTGAACACAAGATCCAGTCATCTGGGGGCCCACTGCAGGTGATGGGCGCTTCTCTTCCAGAGATCTGATCCCCTTTAACCAATCTTGGGTTAATTTACTCTTGATCTGGAGATGGCCTTTCTGCATTCTGTATGCGCTAGGCACTGGGGATACAGAGATGAATAAAGACACCGCCCTCCCTCAAGGACCTCAATCTAGCGAGGGAGCTGGATACAGACATAATTACAATACCGAGTGATAAATGCTGTAGTGGAGGTATGTACAAAGTGCAGTCAGATCATGAGGGAGTGAACTGGGGGAGTGGAGGAAGTCTTCCTGGTGGAGATGACTTGACCAAGGTTTTAAAAGATGAGCACAAAAATTGGGAAGGCCGAAAGGAGTTACACAGTTGTCATTTGGAATTGAAGTGCTTTTATGAGGCCGGACAGCAGACTGAAGAAGCACTTTGCTTTGTAGAAAACTTACTTCTTAAAAAGCTTGGACTTTATTTTGTGCAGACAAGGGGAATAAGTAGAAAAATGAGGTAAAAGTTTTTCTTTGAAAAGAACATTCTGTATCATTTTGGAAGATAAAACAGAGAGCAGAGAAAGTGTGCTAGTTGCGGTTATTGTAGATGAAGGGGTATGGGGAGGGGAGTGCTATGGTTGTGATTACCTGGTGTCTTGGAACTTGAGGAAATTCTTAGTTGGTTATTGGGTGATATAAGTTTCTAACTAGGAGAACTTTACCTGTGGGGCACTTACAGGGTTATTTCACTTGTTCTTTCAGTAAATATTTACTGTGTACCTACTGTATGCCACATACTATTGTAGGACCTAGAAGTGTAAACTGTGAAAAGAAATATATCTAGCAAGGGATCAAATGCATACTATATAGTAAGTGCTAAGGAGAAAAAGTGAGAAACTGGTCTATGATCCCTTTTATGCTTGCTAACAGCTCTTTTAAGGAAAATCCTGATGACTAGCTTAGAATTTCACACTTTTAAAAATTCTGGGATCCTTAGTATATCTCACATATTTTACAGTATCTTGAAAGTACACAACATGATGATTCCCCTTTGAAGATATTAGGAAAAAGATGATAGGAATTGAGATAAAGGGAAAATAAATTCAGTTGCTTGCTCATGACTAGGTCGTGTAATTGTTTCCTCTTACAATTCCAGTCGTAAGTAGATGGAATACAGTAGCCATTCTGCCAGTGAGAGAAATATTTTAGATTGAGAGATTTTAAAAACCTGAGTTTCTGTCAACAAAATTTACATGAACAGATTTTTTGTGTTTATTTGAGGATTTGCTTTTTAAAAAAATAAAGAGAAATGTTTAAGAATATAATGAGGTACAGAGCAAGGATGATTACAGAAAACAGTTTGCCAGAATACATATGAAGCCTTGAATTTAGGCATTGTTATGAACTCCACAGAAGCAAGGCTTTAAAATTAAGTATTTACTATGGTTTGAAGTTTGATAATGAGAAATCCCCTTACACTTTTATAGGCAAAAATCTAAGTGTGTCATTCCTTAGTTTCCTGGTAGGCAGTGACCACTGTTTGCTAATTAAGCTTTTCTTTTTCCAATACAGATAACCATGAAGATGGTGCCAAAAATGCTTTCTCCTTTAGTTAAAGATTGGGCTCCCAAAGCATTTATAATTTCCTTTAAGTTGGAGACTGACCCCTCCATTATAATTAGCCGTGCTCGGAACGCTTTGGAAGTTTATCAGCATCAAGTGGTGGTGGCTAATATCCTCGAGTCACTACAGTCTTTTGTAGTTATTATAACCAAAGACTCAGAAACCAAGTTATTGCTATCAGAGGAAGAAGTAGAAAAAGGCCTGGTGATAGAACAGAAGATAGTGGATAATCTTCAATCTCAACACACAGCATTTATATGTGACAAAAACTGATCTGAAAAGATCTCACAGGATTGAAAATTGTTCTGTGGACCAGAGCTTTTACAGAGTGCAAGAACTAAAATAAACTCTTTGGTTTCGTAAGGACAAAGGGAAGGGTAAAATTCACGGTGTGTAGGCAGGTATGGGTTAGTATTTGTCTTAATGACTGAACCATCCAATAAAATCACCTGAATGTTACCTGGATTTGGAAATTGAACACTAGAACTATATCTCACCTTTAAAAGAAGTCTGTTGGAAATTATATATTCCACAAAGTATAATGGGGGCTAAATGCTGAATATCAGCCTAATTTACAGAAAGAGGATTTTGGATGCATGAGTGGTCATGCTTTGAAAGTGAAGTATTTGGTGAGTGCCTACTATGTTTCAGGCCCTCGGCTAAGTGATGAGGATTTAAAAGATGAATAAATATGACTTGTTTGGCAAATGGATGTATAAAAGTTAAAGTATAATAAAGAGTGTGCCCACAAACTAACACACAGAAAGGATGTTTTTTTGAAATTTACTAAAAATAAAAAGACACTTCCTGAACATAGATGATTGCCTGTAAATTACAGAGCTTTCCACTACATTTACTGTTTGCTTCTTGCCCTAGATTTACTCCATAGGTGAGTAACAATTTATTTCTCAAATATTTTAGAACTGTTCTTAAAGTAAACTTAAAAAGAGTCTTCATCCTTGTACCAGCTTTATTGGTGAGCTTTATGCCATGGTAAAGAGTATGGATGTGGACACAACTTAGCCAACCATGCCACCTACTAGCTTTATAAACTTAGGCTCGTATCTTAATCTTTTTCCTCATGTATAACATGCCGGAGTCCAGTTGCAGCAGGGCTAGGGTTTCCCAAAGGTGGACAGGGAGTCGGTGAGTGAGAGACAGAAGACACTGCACACCAGTCTGTGAGTGAATCTGAATCCCCTTTTATTTTTTAGAAGCTGGAATATATATTTGCTAACCTTGGCAGCAACCCCCAGCCCCAAGCAGGAAGCGCCCCAGGCTTAGGGCCAGGCAGGGACAATCCCAAGCAATAGGTGTCAATTAACTCTTTTTACCTTTGTAACATCTCAATCTTGTTACTTAGTTACTTGTTACTTAGTTAGCTTGGGAAATGTAAGCCGAGGCACCTGGATGCCTGCAGGAGGAAGAGATGTGTGAGGCTATTATGCCACTCCCTACATTGTTTTCCCTTATCACTTATGGGAGTATGGCAGTCCCTGTGAGGACAGCGCCTGTCTTAGGTCAAGGACTCTTCATATGAACCCAACCAGGCCTTACCCGTCATGGGCCTGCAGGACAGCAATTGGTCCTGTGCCTGTCTTAGGCGGCTGGTGGCGTAACATGTGTCCTACTTGCCCGTCTTTGGCTGCCTGTAGGACAGCGCCTGTCTTGGGTCAAGGACTCTTCATATGAACCCAACCAGGCCTTACCCGCCATGGGCCTGCAGGACAGCAATAGGTCCTGTGCCTGTCTTAGGCCGCCGATGGTGTAACATATGTGTCCTAGTTGCCCGTCTCTGGCTGCCTGTCCAGTGTCTCAGGGCAGTTGTCTCACAGGAACCCCGCAAATCCTCCTCCATGAGCTCTCCCACCCAAAGCTCCCGCATAAACTCTCACACTACTCACAGAAGGCAAAAACCCACAACCAGTCCTCACAAAGGGGTTATCTAGAGGGCCTCCAGCAACCCCCCTGGAGTCTCCACCCTCGACTCCATATTGAGCATTACATAAAAACATACACATGTGAACTACACAAATTACAATTATCA
>PVLA01006250.1:14583-127962 GCA_004027455.1 Hydrochoerus hydrochaeris | reverse complement strand
TTAGATTACCTAAAGAAAACTGGCAAAAGCTGTGCAGAGTTTGCTCAAGCAAGAAACATCTAAGAAACAATAAAATCATTTTTTATACCTATCCACAAAAAGAATCAATATAAATAGAACAGGAAGTATTGGGGCTAGGGTATAGCATGTTTGCTTTTGCAAGCTAATTAATTATAAATTGCTAAGTAACAAGATTAAAGTTTAATAAAGTGAAAAAATTAATTGATACATATTGTTTAAAATCATCGCTGTGTAGCTCTAAGCCTGGGACGCTTTGCTGCTTGGGGTTTAAGTTACTGCCAAAAGTTAACAAATAAGTACTCCCGCTTCTGCAAAATAAAATAGATTCAGATTCACTCACATACTGGTGTGCAGTGTTTTCTGTCTCTCACTCGCCGACTCCCTGACCACCTTTGGGACCCCTGAGCCCTGCCGCAGCTGGACTCCGGCAAGACCCTGTCTCAAAGAAACAATATAAAAAAAAGAAAAGAACATGAACATCTTCTGCTTCTCACAGGCTGAACCAATGTAAGTCAAAATGGCCATAGTTCCAAAATTGATATAAAATTTAATACAACCTTAATCAAAAAATCAACAGTATTCCACACAGAACTGGAGAAAACAATCCGAAAATTTATAAGGAACCAGAAGAGACTCAAAATAGGAAAAGCAGTTGGGGCAGAAGAGCAAAGCAGGAGAGATCAATACCCCAGATTTGAAGTTATATTACAAAGCCACAATGATAAGAAATAGCATGGTAATGGCTTGAAAACAGACATGGATGAGTGAAACAATAGAAGATGCATAAACAACTCTAGACACATTCAGCCACCCAATCTTTGACAATGGGATCAAAATATACACCAGAGGAAAGATAGCCTCTTTAGAGATTTTTTTAGCAAATGATATTGGGGAAGCCGGCTATCCAGATACAGAAGATTAAATCCAGACATGGGTCTCTCACCATGTACTAAATTAAAATCAAAGTGGATCAAAGATCTAGGTATGGATCAAAGAAACACTTAATCTACTGGAAGATAAAATAGGTGAAACTCTTAAAGTCACAGGCATAGACAAGGACTTTCTGAATAGAACCCCAGTCAGTTACACAGGAAATAACATCAAGAATCAGCAAATAGTATTATATCAAATTAAAAACCTTCTATACAGAAAGGACATGACTAAAAGTGAAGAGATAACCTATGGAATATGAAAAAAAATTTTTCGGGTATTCCTTAGACAGGACTAATTAGAATATGTAAAGAACTGAAAGTAAAATGAAAGAGCCAATAAAAATAAAAATAAAAAATTAAAGAGCCAACGAAAATGAAAATAAAAAGAAAGAACAACTGAAATAGACACTTGTCTTAGTCACTTTTCTTTCATTGTTGAGGCAAAAATACCTGACATCCAAAGTCAAAGGAAGAAAGGTTTATTTAGCTCAGTTTGTAAAGGTTTCAGTCCAAAGCAGAGTGGCACATGGCAGAGGGCAACAGTGCATGGCAGTGGAAAACAGCAAAACAAGCAAGGTGGGTAGGGGACAAGTCTCTTTCTGCCCCTTTTATCTTATCCAGACTGCTGGGATTAGGGCAGTGACAATGCAGTTTAGCAATCACCCACCCTTAATCCCAGCATCACACATTCTAGATTGAGCCACCTCCAAAAAGCCTGCCTCCTCCATGACTGCAAGAGGCTTTGGGAGACACCTAGACATGAACCATAACAGCACTTCAAAAGAAGTACAGATGGCCAATAAATGAAAGGTGTTCAACTCTCAAATAGATATGGAAGTTAAAACAATACTGAGATTATACCTTACTCCAGAAAGAACGATTGTCATCATAGAATCAAATCATAACAAATGCTACAAGGCTGTAGAGAAAAAGGAACTCTTTTACATTGTTAGTATAAATGTAAACTAATGCAACCATGATAGAAATCAGTATGGAGATTCCTCAAAAAACTAAAACTAGAAATTTCATTCAACTCAGCTACTCCCCTTCTGGGTATCTTCTCAAAAGAGTTACAGACATCATATTACTGTGATACATGTATGCCCATGTTTATAGCAGCACAACTGATAAGAGTGAAATCCTGGAAGCAGCCTATCAATATAATCACCAATAGATGAATGGATAAAGATGTGGTAGTTATGCACAATGGAGTACTATTCTGTCATAAAGAAGGGTAAATTTGAGTCACTTACAGAAAAATGTGTAACTTGAGTTCATAATGTTAAGTAAAATGAATCAGACACACAAGGTTAAATATCACGTTGGTTCTCTTGGATGGGAAACCTAAAGTATAAATAAAGAGCAAATTAAAAGACAGATAACAGGGAGATGGATCTTTTGCACATGGGAAGGGGAACAAGAGATAGAGGAAGGAGGAGGGAAAAGGGAAAGGGAAGAGGGTGTAAAGTGAGTGAAGATGTGCTACATGCATGTACCAACTCCCCAGAATGAATTAATCAGTATATATTGCAAATTTACTAATAAAAATAAATAATAGTAATAGTTACACAGTTCTATACATATACCAAAGCAATAAATGAGTATACTATACACTAAATTGTTCCTGCTAAAATGATGAATTTTGTGGCATACAAATTATATCTCCATTTAAGTGTATGGGCACATCTCCCATTTAAGTGTACAGGCCGGAGATTTAGCTCAGTGGCTCAAGTGCTAGCCTGGTAAGTGCAAGGTCATGAGTTCAATCCCCGATACAAAAAAAAAAAAAGACAAGCATACAAAAAAATGAGATGCTCAGAGGAATATTATCGCATAAGGCTGTCATTATCTGGCCTCCGTGGCCCCTTTCTTCCCTCCAAAGATATAGGAACTCCAAAGAGCTCCTTTTTCTCTATAGCCTTGCCAGCATTTGTTGTTATTTGATTCTGTGATGATAATCATTCTTTATGGAGTAAGGTATAATCTCAAAACCAAAAAGTCTTAAAAACAGTATGTTTTGGCGGGGATTTAGCTTAGCGGCTTAAGCGCCTGCCTGGCAAGTGTGCTGTCATGAGTTCAATCCCCAGCACACAAAAAAGAAAAAATGGTATGTTTTTTCTCTGTTTAAAGAGATTTCAAAAAATACCAATTTTTCCATATTTAGTTTGTTGTTTTAACACCAAGGCTTGCTGTGTTTCTTAGGTATTTCTGCCTTACTGTGTTTCATTCACAAATATGCACACATTTTGCTCATTCAACCACATGTTCCTAAAAAAATTTCTCAGGCACCCACAGTGCTACAGTCTGCTATGCTGGCAGTATTTACACACTGAAAAAGAAACTGCCATTTTTTCCATTGCTGTTTAAAAAAAAAAAATCTGTGCTAAACAAGGCAAAAATCCCACATTACTTTGTGATACTGGTTTCATCAACTGTCATGCAAGAAGCCTGTGACTTTCTATGCCATTATACCACAGGAGACAGATGCCTAGAGGTCTGTGTCCTAGTTACTTTCTTGTCGCTGGGACAAAATACCCTAAACCCACAGATTAGAGGAGGAGAGGGTTATTTTGGCTCTCAGTTTAGAAGTTTCAGACCGCATTTGGTAGGCTTAAACACAAACGGCATGGTGGCAGGGACTGGGTAAAGTAAAGCTGCTCACTTGTGGCGGCCAGAAAGCAGAGAGAAAGGAGGAGCTGAGGAGGGAAATGTGTCCCTCCAGGCACATCCCCCAGGGACCTGCCTGTGCTGGCCAGAGCCACCTCCAAACAGCAAGCCAGCCAGAAGCCCCAAGATCCAGCCACCTTCCCAAAACCCTGTACTGTCGGAGTGCCTGAGTCCCGCGTGGCAGCTACATACAAACCCCTGCAGCCTGTCACTTAAAACACAGTGACTGTACGGTCACTGTGGCCTCGCTGCACTCTGACACCCACGAACCACTCCCCTCAGCTTTGGGTTTCTGACAGCTTGTGCACAGTAGCTAACATAGGGCTCCTGGGTATGACTGAACTGACCCTATTCCAACTACATCGTGCAAGTTTTCAAACCAACATTTCAACTTTGGAATACCTTGATTGGGTTTGGCTTTTATTTCTATTCAGTCTAAAACAAATGTATGATTTGAAGTGTTTTAAAAGAGAATTTATAGAAATATCCCCCCCTTTTTTCTTCCCTGAAAATAAATGTACCCGACACTCTAGTTATACAGGATATACCTGTGTACATTAGTGGCTTGGGCACTTCATTGTGCTGCCTCTGAAACACAGACAGGAGAAGTTTGAAAGGTAAACTCTTAAAAGCTAAGACTGCCCAACCAATGCTTCAGGAGACAGAAAGAAAGGAAAGAGATTCCAGGCCAAGGACAACTGACAAGAGAAGTGAACACTTCTTCCTGCAGTAAGTGATATTTTGATCATCTATTCCTTTTCCTGATTGCCCTGGTATTCCTGTTCATTTCCTTAATTTTCTTAAGTCTCCCCAGTTGTTGTCTAACCTTTTAAATCTGTTTCCCTACGTTGTGCCTTTGGCTCTTGTTTCTCATGGTCCTGAGCGCTTACCCTTTCATCTTGCAGTGTTGTCCCTTACCTTTGTATCTGCAGCATCGGCCTGGTCTCTAGCCCTGGACCCCGCAAATTGCAAACTGTAGGCCATGGCCTAAATCCAACTCCCTGCCTATTTTTGTGAAGTTATATTGTAACACAACCACACTGTTTGTTACCTGCTGATCTAGGGATGCTTTCATGCTGCAAAAGGACACAGGGTCTGCAAAGCCCACATTATCTGCCCACCACAGAAAGTCTATTGGTCATCACTGTAGCCTCTGGCATCCCACTGTTTGTTTAGGCATGACTGGGCATGTGTATCCAAATGGGGAGCAGGCCCACCAAGAATATTCTCCTGAGCTCTCTGCTTAAGACAGGGAATAAACATTGACTCTGGGACTCATAACCAGGTCCCGCAGGTGAGACTGCAGCAAGATGAAGGAACTTTTTTTGTAGGAATTTTATCCTACTAGGGACATAGGGGAGTGCCATGGGGTGCAACAGCCGGTGGGCAGGCTCCCACATCTGTGAGGACTGCAGCTGGGCTTCGGCACAGTGAGACCACAGCTCTACTCTGACACATCTCCATCCGGGCACACTGTGTTGTGTCCACGGCACAGGACCTGGCCTGCAGTGGTGAGCCACGCTGGTGGCCCTTCATGGGAACCTGACATTTCCAGGATGAACAAGAGTGGAAGAGCTGGACAGATGCCGGGAGGGAATGAGGAGCATTTGCTCAGAGCACCGTGTATCCCTGCTGTCTCCCTGCCGTCTCCTGGCCCTAGGAGGCTCAAGAGTAAGGACATGCCATAGACTGTTGCATTGTGACCCCAAATTGTTCTGCCTTTCTTGAAACCAAAACTCCTAGTCTTGGCCAAATACATTGTTTCAGCCAATGAGACCCCAGGAGGTTTTGAGAAGTGCAGTGTGCTAGACAGCCCTCTTTCTTGGTGCTCCTGGAAATCTTGTCACCGTGCCCATGTGCAAGAGCACGGACACTAGCACCCAGAGCAGCTGCCCTCTCCACTCCCGCTGACCACATCCACCACCAGCCGTGCCGCTGTGGCTATGACCACCACAGACCACAAGCCTCAGCCTGCTAGGCCACTGCTCTGAGGATGAGGAAAAGCCACTGTGTATGCCCAGCACCGCTTGCCCGTCCACAGAATGATGAGCAAATAAATGATTTTTAAACCATCCAACAACAAAAATAATAACTGAGAAACGAAACAGACACAAGCTAACTCCTCACTACCAGGTGACTCCACACACAGGTCCCCAAATTTTCGGGAGCTAGTGCTTATGTCTGCCATACTTCCCTTTTTCAGACTCGAGGGGTAGAGAACTGAGTTCATCTCCATCCCACCTCACCACCAAACCTTCTCTCTCCCTGGATTCTGGGTCCCTAACACAAGTCTGGGTGCAAATGCCCGATTTATCTCTAATCCTCCATGTCCAAACAATTTTCACGTGGTCAGTTGTTACCACCCTTTCCTGGATCCTGCTCCAATACTCAGCTTCAATGTCTAAGACCCTCACACCGATCTCTTGCCTCATTTTGTGTATTATTTCCTAATTGCCCTAGTTTGATCTCCCTCAAAATCAGGTGTTACCACCATAATCCTAGTATTTGGGAGGCTGAGGCAGGAGAACTACCCCAAAGTTGAGGCCACACACTGAATTTGGGCCACATGCTGAGATCCTACCTCATTAAAAAATTTTAAAACATCAAGTGTTGCCAATGAGATGGTATTAGGAGGTAGGGATTTTAAGAGGTTATTAGACCTAGAAGACTCCTTCATCAACAGGATTAGGGGCCCTGTAAAGGATCTGACATGGGGAGTCTGTCCAGTTTTCCCCTTTGGTACTGGGGGTTGAATCTGAGGCCTTTCCACTGAGCTACATCCCTAGCCCTTTTCATTTTAAGACAGGATCTGCTAAGACACTATTACCTAGACATGGCTCAAACTTGGTATCCTCATGTTTGTGCCTCCTGGAATGTGAGGATTATAGGTGTTTGCCATCGTGCCTGGCTGAGTCTGTTCACTTTCTGTCTCTCTGTCTACAGCCATGTGAGGATCCTGTACTCAAGGTGCTATGTCCAGAGTGGAGAGCAGCCCTCACCGATGGTAAGCTCCAGGTCTATGCGAAATAACTTCACTTTCTTCATAAATAACCCAAGCCTGGCACCGCATATTGTTACAGAAACGCATGTACTGAAGCAGTATGTTTTTCTGAGACAGGAGTCTTGCTCTGTTGCCCAGGATGTTATACTCATGCTCAGCCTTCTTAGTAGCTGGGATACCAGGCACGTGTCACCAGCCCTGGCAGACACTAAGGCTCTGTGCCTCTTCAATCCATCTCTCCCCCTGAAGCTAGACTGACGTTCCTAAGAGGCAGCCCTGTCTCTTACCTGCTTGGACTCTTTAGTGTTTCCCCAAGACAGGGACTGCTGTCTCATTAATCACTTTAATTGATCACTTTCACAGAGAAGCGAAGCTGCACATCTTAACGTTCACAAACATGAGTCACCAAGTCTGCTCACTGCTTTTGAGTCATCTAGGGAGCGTTTAAAGACAGATTTGTGCCATTCCCAGGGACCTGAGTCAGTAAATCTGGAGGAAACAGGTCTGTCTGAAATTTTAGAATGCATTCCAGGTAATTCTGAGAAGTACAACAAGCAGTAAGGATTTGGAATTAAAATCGATTTTAAAAACCATGTCCAAATAAGGTTGTGTTTTTATTTTTGACAAGTCATTTTAATAGAGGCCAGTTCATGTCTCTTACAAATTATTTCTGAATTGCTAGCCTTATGGGATTAAAATAAAGAATCCAAAATCTTTTAGCAATGATTTTTCTCATTCCCTTTGTACTAGTTATTCGGTACAAACCCTGGGTTCTCATAATGACTAACACTTTCAAAGTGCTTTCACATCTTCCCTCAGCAATCTAGCAAGGTGGATTTTTAGGCGTGGCTGGCGTAGCCGTGTTTGCGTCTGCTTCGGCACTGTCAGAGCCTCCCGCCACTGCCCACGCAGCGATCCGGAGCGGCTCCCGCGTGCTCGCCACGCCGGGCAGGTAGGCGGCTGCAGCGGGCTGGCCCGTGCGCTGCATAGCGCTCGCGCTCCCGGGACGCGCCTTCTCCTGAGACTCTTCGGCGCCGGCGTCCCGGGACTGACCCCGTCCCAGCCTCAGCGGGACTGGGGACCTAGGCCTGCCCTTGCCCCCGCGGTGGCGTCTTCCCGCGTGGAGTCTGCTGCGCGGGCGCCTTCTAGGTCCCTCCGCACTCCTGGAGCGCCACTCAGGGATTCTGACAGCAAACAAGCCGGTTCCGCCGGGTCGGCCGAGCATCCGCGTCTGCCCAGCAGGCGCTCTGGAAGCAGTTAGCAGGAAAACCTCACACGCGCGCACAAGCGGAAAACGTTTCACAGGAGCACATCAAAGAATGTCAGAGTCCGACGAGACTCTGGAGTGACGTGCGCAACCGTGTGTGGAAGATCAGGACACACGCCGGACGGTCGCCCCAGGCCGGTGCGCCCGCGCCCACGCGCCGCCCCGGGCTCGGAGGCCGCGCACGCACAAACAGGTGTGCACCCCCGGCCGCGCCGCCAAGTTCCCGGCCTCGAGAGAGCGTCCCGCCGCCGGGCGCGCGCGGTGGGGCGGGACGCAGCGCCCTCCTGCCCCTCCCCCCGGCTGCGCGGCGGCGGCGGCGGCCCCGGCCGGGCTTTGTGTCTGCGGCGGCGGCGGCCTCGGAGCCCGCGGATCGCGCCGCCGGCCGCCGGGGAGGAGGCGGAGGAGGAGGAAGGAGGCGGAGCGGAGGCGGCGGCTGGCTTGGCCCCGCGCTCGCACCGCCAGCCGCCCGTCCGCGTGGGGGGCGCCCAGGCCGCCGGGCCCGGCCGCGTCTCTGCACCGCGCCTCCCCCGGGCCGCCCGGGTGCGCAGGCCGCGTCCCTGCCTGGGCCGCCCGGAGCTAGCCGGGTGGCGCCGCCCGCGCCCGAGCGCCGTCCCCGCGGCCTGGGAGCCATGCTCTGCGGGCGGTAATGTCCGCGGAACAGGAGAAGGAGCCCACCGCGCTGAAGAGAGCCCGAGGTGACGGGGCGCGGGAGGCCGGGATCGCGGGTCACGGGGAGGCCGGGGCCGCATCGCGGGCGCGGGAGGCCGGGATCGTGGGGCGCGGGACCTGGGGAGACCGGGCCCTAGCTAACCCGCGCCGCCGCACCGTCCCCCCCACCCCGGGCTGGACCCCCTCACTCGCTTCCTCGACCTCGGACCCGGACGCCATGGGCCGAGCGGCCGCGCCCGAAAGTCGGCCGGGCCGCGCGAGCTGCGGCGCCCGGAGATCGGGGGCCCCGCACTGGGCGGCTTCTCGGAGTTTATCTCCTTGGGCTCTGGAGAAGAGACCGCAGGACCAGAGGGCATTTTCCTGGCTGGTTTATGAATAAGGGTCACATCATCTAACACTGGTTCCTGCGCAGCTGGTTTTTCTTCCTCCTTGCAGAATAGTTAGGAATTTCACTGCTGTCTTAACGAGGAAAATGAGGCAGAGCGATGTCCCAGACAAAAGACGCCGAATGCTGGGTGCCATCTGGGAATCTGGGGGACTCAGCGCTTCGAGGTTAGGGCTCACAGCTCCGTAGTTGAAGTACCCCTGTATCCACCAAGGGAAAACTTGCCCTTTAGTGTGTGCTGGGCATGGGTGAATAGAGAGCACCCAGAGGGCCATCCGGTGCTCCTTGGATGACAGAGATAAACAAAAGGCACAGGGCTCTTGTAGCTGTGGCTGCGGTGGGGTGGAGGTGGGTGCTGTGGATGTGCCGTGGAAGCGCAGGCCTGACTGTAAAGGCTGGTGGAGGCCTAAAGGAAGTGGGTGCAGCAGTATCGCCCACTGGGCATGCTCTTTGGGCACAAGCAGGAACAGGGAGCAGCACGTGCAAAGGCCCTGGGTCTGAAATGTGTATGGCATCAAGCAGGAGCAGGGCTGGCAGGGAAAGAGTAGCAGGAGACCTCTGGGGGGACGGTGGGCATGCTGAGCCCCTGTGCCCACTGGGTCAAGGCTGGCTTTTTTGGGGGGGTATTTGGGATTGAACTCACAACCTTGCACTTGCCAGGCAGGTGCTTAAGCCATTGAGCTAAATCCCCAGCCCCAAGCCTGGCTTTTATCTGGGCTGTTTTTGCAGGAGAGCAATTGATTTGACATCTGAGTGAGGCTGCTCTGGCTGCTTCAAGAAAACAGACTGTGGAAGCAGGGTGGAAGCAGGAGGACTATTGGAGTAATCTTTTTGTCTAAAACATCATAAAGTGCTTCATACATCAATAAGTGGTAGGATTGGTTTCCATTTAAATGATGTGGATTTCTTTCTTTCTTTCTTTTTGAGACGAGGTCTCACCTGTGTAGTCCAGGTCAGCCTCACACTCTTGGTGATCCTCCAGCCTCAACCTCCCAAGTACTGGGATTGCAGGCATCACAGTGGCTGATTTCATTCCTGCTTTTGTGAGGTGTTACTACTGATTAAACATAGACAGTAACACTGCAGTTCACAAACAAGTGTTTAGCAAAAGTTGGCTTCTTCTGACACTGATGCTGGTCCTCCCCAGTCTGAGATGCGGTTGTGGCTCCCTCTGGTTGAGATTGCAGTCACAGACAGATCTGTGCACACCTGCCGTGAAGCTTGTGCACTTTTAGCACATACAGTACTGTGCAGTATTACTCAATCCAGCCTAGCTCTGAAGAAAAGTGCAAGCAGCAAACAAGCCCAGTCTGGGGACCAGCACCACGCATGGGCCGCTGCTAGACCTCAGCCTCTCCCTGTGAGTCAGTGCCATTCGTGCACTGAGGGAGAGAGAATGGTCGCACCAGCAAGCAAGCCCAGTCTGGGAACCAGTGCCATGTGTGGGCCACTGCCAGATGGAACAACCAGACCCCAGCCCCCTTAAACAAGAAGTACCAACACACCCCCACAACCACCTCCCACCCCACCCCGTTAGTGACCGGCTGATCCAGAGAAACACAGGCCGTGATGATAGCTATGGAGGTGAAATGCAATTGGATGCCTGTGGTGCTTTGGTGTTTCACTACATTGCAGGTCTAGGGCCAGTGGTCTGACCATGAGTTCAGAGGATAGATCTATGCAGTGTGGCATTTAGGGGGAATCTCCTTCTGAGAGTTGTAGCAATTGCTGATTCTCTGTGATCTTGTTTTGAGGTCCTATATGCTTCCATTGTTTTGTTTTCATTGTTTCTATTCTGTTCTGTTTGATGTTTACTATGTCCGAAATTATTGGCAGCTATTTTGAAGACATCAAAAGGCATTGTAGTAACTATTGTTGATTTCATGTTTTGAAGTCCTGTATCTCTTACACTGGTTTGTTTTGATTGGTTTTATCCTGTTTAAAATAAAATTTAAAAATTAAAAAAAAAGTACAGAGCAAGCATAGTGGTAAGAAGAAAGTGCAGAGCAGTAACGAAGGAGACAGGAACATTAAGAGCAAGAATGGTAAGAAGGTTTTGAAGAAAGTAAATATTGAACTGAAGAAGGAAATTGGTATTCATGTAACTGATCTGGCCTTTTGACATGCAAGAAGGCCAAGTCCTCGACTGTTTTGAAGAATAAGAATATCAGAGATGCTGATGTGGCAAAAGCAGTAATGTTAACTGGACACAAGTGCCAAAAGAGGTGGTAAAACTTTCATTAGTGTGATTAAATGATAAACAACTGGCAGGTGATAACAGTCTTGAAGCTATGATTGGTGAAAAAGCTAGGCAATTACATGGTGATTTACTGCAAGAAAACCCCTCTACAAGAGCACCAAGTGATGGATTTAAAACCAGTAGAAGGTCTTTGATAAATTCCACAGAGAAGTGCCATCCACAGTGTGGGAAGATGTAATGAGGCTTCCAGGTCTGACAAGGCTGCTGCAGGAGCCTACGGGAAACAGTTCACAGACTTCCTGAAGGCAGAAGGTTGTGATGCTCAACAAGTATTCAGCTGCGCTGAAAGAGTATCACACGGGGAAAAAGCACTGCTGGGGCAGCAGCCCAGGAAGGATGGATTGACCCCTTTGCTGTGCGTGAACACAAGCACTGACCTGAAGATGCATTCCCAGACCCCGAGCACTCAAGGAACTGAGTGAGAATGAGGCCTGGCTGCTTGTCACCTGGAGGGCCAATGGGAAAGCTTGGGTCACAGGGTGACTGTTTGTGGTATGGCTGCACGAGGTGTTCTGATAGCCCACTGCTTGAAAGGCGCCTTCTGTTGGATAGTGCCCCGGCACACCCTCTAGCCTTGGTGGATGAGATGGACGCTGAGTATGACTTTGTAAAGGTCAAGTTCTCCCTTGTCACACCTCTGCTGCAGCCTAAGGACCAGCAGCTGATCTGCAGCTTGAAGAAGTTGAGCACAAAAATGTCTCTTCACTGAGATGTCCATTACTCTGAAAAGGAACTGGAAGAAACATCTCATTGTCCTCCACCACATCAGCCTTATTGACAAAGCCTGGGAAGATGTCATGCACTGGACTTAAACTCAGCCGGGAGGAAACTATGGCCAGAATAGGTTGCTGAGTGGGACTTTGAAGGGGCTGAGGCACAGGGAGTGGAGGAGGTTGTGTCCATGCGTGAGAGCAAGGTCTGGACATCAATGGTGAAGACATAGAGGGGCTTGTTAAAGACCATAAGAAGGAGCTGACCACAGCAGAACCTGCTGAACTCCAGCTCTCCTAGGGACAGGAAGACAGGGTGGAATTTAGCAGTGATGTGAAATCCACTGTGGAAAAATGGAAGGAGTGCTAGGGTTTCTTTGAGAACCAACACCCAACATGACTGTAAGGAACAGTGTTGCATCTAATGAATGATTGATTATGTGCTCTCTCTTTTCTGGAGGGTTACACAGCACAGGAAAAAGTAAACAACATTACACAGGTTTTTCATCAAAATGGACCTAGCAGCTAAGAGACAGAGGAAACCCCTGAAGGAGATCTCCCTGGTGTCCTTCCGGTCTTCCACGACAGAAGTTGCCTCAAGCAAGATCGGTGTTCTCTTTTTTCATATTGTACCATACTTCACTTTGTTTCATATTTTAGTGGTTTAAAAAAATTCATATGGTGTAGAATGGATTAACCTTTTTACATTGAACCTTATGGGAAAACATGATTCAATTCATGACCAATTTGGTTTCCAGCCAGAATTGTGGAACAAAATAAGTTCATGAACTGAACCAAAGTGCCACTGTACAGAACTGGCTTGTGGCATACTAACAATATAATGTCCAAAGATATCCACTTGACTAAGTAGAAGTTTTGTCTGTTTTTTGGTAGAAGTTTATTAGCCACTTAAGGAAAAGCATAATTTAGGACAAAGTATAGCTTTGAAGGTCTATCAGCAAACCCTTTCATTTGGTGAAATGTTTTAGCCCTCTTTGGTGTGTGATTATGAATTGCCAAAGCCTTTAAGGAATAGACCTGAGACACAAGTTCTCCTTGAGATTGTTGCTGTATTACTTTGTCTAGTTATTATATATTACTGAGGGTTTGAAGGAAAAGATAGAGCTAGATTTATAGCTTCCAACTCAATTTTGTCTTAAACAGAATCTAGAAATGGGAGCGTGTTTTACTTTAGGTTAAGAGCACAAACATACACTTCATTCCAGCCGCTACTTTTAAGTACAATGACTTGGCTGTTGGGAGTTGGCTCAGGTACCAGCTCAAGAATATTCTGAGTTAAGTAGCAGGGGAGAAAGGGCACTTTCTAAAATAGGAAGTTAGTATTTTAGCTAGGCATGCCTGTAATCCCAGCTACTCATGAGGTTGAGGCAGGAAGATTACAAATTCAAGCCCAATTTGAACAATCTAGTGAGACCCTGCCTCAAAATTTTATAAATTTTGAGGTGTAGCTCAGTGGTGGAGCCCTTACCTAGTGTGCACAATGCCCTGGATTGAGTCCCCAGAGCTGCCAGAAAACAAACTAAAAGGAATACGAGCACCAATAAATCTATTTCACAGAAAAGTTTTTATTGTGTCATTTTATAACAACACATTAATCTAAAAGACATTTGGGTTATATTATAATCCACAGAGGGTTCCAGAGTATCTACATGAGCTGTTCCAAAGGATGATTCTATTGAACTTTACTGCCGTGGAGCTTTTTGTATAACTTACATCATCAGACTCATGCAAGAAGATGTATTTTGTTTTGGCAGTGCTGGGGATTGAAACCAGGGCCATGTGCATTCTACACAAACACTACTCCTGAGCTATGAGCTTACCCCAGCTTTTGAAAGTTTTAAAATTTACATGATATATATATATATATATATATATATATATAAAACATTTTGAGACATGCATATGCAAATTTCAATACAAATGAATTATTAAGAAGGTAATATTATTGGTAGAGCTCAGATCTGACAGAATGGTGACAGTGTTAATGAGACCAAAACATCATAGTCACCTGTGATACTAGAATGTAGATTCTTGGATCCACAGGATCAGGATTTCTAGAAAATTTCTCTGGATCTTAACCAGATCGCCAGGTTTCTATGTACATTACAGGCTGAAAACTGCTACAGACTGACCTGGGTTGCAGAAGTGAATGTGCCAAAGCAGCTTTCTGAAGTGTTCTGCACCCCTTCTGATATGTAACCCGAAATTCAGAATCACTACTTAGTGACATAGTCTCTTACCCATGTTTTTTGCTAATTCTTACCACCCAAAGCCCTAAGACAGAGCCAGGAGGACAGCTACTATATCTTAATTATGTTTTTATTTGCCTTGGCCATAATCAATGTCAAATGAATGAATGAATACATGAGTTAATTCATCATGCTACATTTAGGTTTCCATGGCCCCTCTTCCTCCTCTACTTGCTCATTCCCTTAGAATATCATCTGCCAATCTTATTTTAACAAATGCTCACATCCCCTTGTATTCTTAGGACTCTTGGGTGTTGATCCAATCACAGTGTTCATTTGTGTATTCGACATGTATTTATTGCCTGCCATGGTGGTGCACGCCTGTAATCCTAGCACTTGGGAGGCTGAAATAGGAGGATCACTGTGAGTTTGAGGCTAACCTGGACTATATAGCAAGACCCTGTCTCAAACAAAACAAAACAAAACAAAACAAAACAAAACAAAACACCATGCATTTATTAAGTGATCACAGTGCCAGCTAGCAGAAGTACACATAGCAGTATGCTTAAAGTGTTAGTCTCACTTTCTTCTTAGGAACAGTGGTGGTCTTTTGTGTTAAGTGATGTGTAGGCAGCTGTGGGAAATAAAAGGTGAGAAAAGGACCCAAGAGGTCCCTGGTGATTCTGAGAGGCTGTTATGGTTGATTCATTGTGACAACTTGAGAAGTTTAGAAGCTTAACTGACTGACTCAGCAGGGAGCAGAGTTCTTACTTTGTAAATATTCTGATCCTGTGCAAAGGAGGGCAAGGAGATTTTGGGAGAGCTACACCTGCCCTAACATGGGGGGAGGTGGCCAGTGTACAATATAAGGTAGAAGAGGCTCGTTTTCTTCCCCTTTTGCTCCGGTTGCTGCCTTGAAGTGTTGCCCCTGTGCCATGCCAACCTGTCTTGGAGCCAGCTCATTATGAACTGAAACTTCACAACACTGAGCTAAATAAACCTTTCCTTCCTTCATGTTGGGTGTCAGGTATTTTGTCCCAGCAACGAGAAAAAAGTAACCAAGACAGAGGCAGCTTTGGGAGGAAACCACATTTGAAACTATTGAGGATAAACATGGTAAAGAATTAGGTGGTGAGGGCTGGGAATGTGTTTAATGAGCCCAAGACCAATGAGAGGAAGTGCAAGGAAGGTTTTTGTTTTTGTTTTTCAAACCCACTCCTGTAAGGTTAGGTGGATTATCAGGAAAGTGTTTGGTCTTAAGCACACTGAATCAGTGTCCCCTAGAGATATTCTAGTGTACCCATGAGCTTTGGAACTAAATTTTGAACTCACCAGTAAATAGGTGAGTACTAATTAATGTCTTGGGAATAGATGAGCCCATCCAAGAGAGAAAAATGAGAAAAGCAAAGGATTGAGATTACAAGACTTAGAAATGCAAACATTGGGAAACAGAAGGGCAAAGACCCTGAAATATAGACAAGGAATGAAGGAGCTGTCAGATGGGGAGAAGAAAAGTGATAAGAAAATGCAGTCACAGATATGTAGAAGGAACAGTGGATTTCTGAAATCTTGGTTACTGTATGCCATCATCTGTGCTCTAGAACCACAGTTCTTCCTGTTATTCTCTTTGTAAAGTTAGTTCTTCAGTGGTTCCTCATTGTTTGGAGGCTAAAAATCCAACTTTCTTTTTTGTTTGGCCCAGGCCTGACATTTAGTTCCTCATTCTCCACTTCCAGGAGACAGAGACGCTGTCCTCTCTCCTGTGCTCCAGTGCTGGAACAGTCCCTGCCTTCCTAAACATTGTCATCATTTGCCTTTAACACTCCCTCTGCACATTCTGTTTCTTCTGTGAGCTTCCTGCTTTCTCTCTGCTATGATAAGATACTGGATCTCAAAGATGTAATTCAAGCAAAACTTCCTGGCGGAATGTGTTTCTGGACTCCTCGAGATTGGGTGGGGTTCCTTATGTTCCTACAATATCCTGTGTCATCTCTATCATGGCATCATCGTATTAAAGAGCTTCACAGAAAGAGAGAGAAGAGAAAAAAGAAGGGAGGGAAGAATGAAGAAAAGAGACAGGCAGGAAAAAGAAGGAAAAAGAAAGAGAGGGGTCCATTTTTATTTTTATTTATTTTGGGGGGGGTACTCACAACCTTGTGCTTACCAGGCAGGCGCTTACACCACTGAGCTAAATCCCTGGCTCAAGAAAGAGATAAGAAAAAAAAAAAAAAGAAAGGAAAAAAATAGGAAGGACTGTTTCCTATGATATTCTTACAGGGATGAAGTATTACTCTGTTTGTTTCTGAAACTTAATGTGATGAGCAGTAACAAAGAGGATTGCTCTTCCTGGGATGGAGAGAAGTTACTTTTTGGAACAGTGATGAACTCACTCTTCTAACCTGCCTGTTCAAGGCAGCCCCATCGCCTTTATCATGGAGATTAGCCTTAAAGAGTGGCTAGAAGGACCTGGGGCTTTTTTCTTGTCCCAGTGTCTATAAGTGTGCTAACTGCAATATTGAAGACTAGTGCAGCACTTTGACTCAGGCTTACTGCCAAGGTTACTGCTACTGATTGGATGTGTGGTCATTTGCAAGTTTTGTTTTGTTTTTTTTTGCATTGCTCAGCTGCAAAATCAGAATAATAATGATACTTATGCCATGGAGTTGTTAGAAGATTAAATGAGTGACATATATTGTCTGGTCCTTGGTAAATGTTATCAGTTTGCTATTAAAGTCAGATTCAGAGGTCTAAAATACACCTTGGATTAATGCGATCAGTGTTCTCTTAGGTGTAGTAAGTGTGAATGACCTCCAGTGGGTTGTTTTATTGATTGGGAGAGAGGGTGAAGAGCACAGAAAAGGGGTCTTTCCTCTCTGGAAGTGATGAGTTTTTAAAGCAGAAACCTCTCTGGTTTCACAGTTTAGTTGGAAAAAACAAATGAATCTGTTTATCAAACACGTGTAAATGTCCACAGCTTTTGTTCACCAGGATTTCTCAAGTTTTGTGCCTAAAAGCTGGCAGACTGTAATAAAAGAAGCTTTTCTTTGATAAGAGATGCTCATCATCAAAGGTGTTATTGTACAGTCAGCCATCCACCTGCCCTCCTGAGCATTACCTTTGTAGACAAACATAAGCTCCAGGAAATTCAGTAACACAAAGATCTTTACTCTAGCACAGGAGCTGTAAGCATTTGAAATCTGAGGACCCCCCCCCCAATGTTGAGCACTTTCTAAACATAATGTGGTAACCAAACTGACCTAGGCTCTGAGCATCGTAGTGCACACCACCTTGCACTTTAAAGTAATGGTACTTTCATTCCAGTCCCAGGCCATTTTGCCACACACTTGCTGAAATTTGTATAATGCTGTGTTCACATGTTAATTCATAGTTTACATTCCACAGTAGTGACCAGTATTAGAAGAGTGTGTGAGATGAAGAGAAAGCTGTTAGCTAAGATGTTTGAGTCTGTAGTGAGTTATAGTATGAACTGACATCAGACATCATTGCTAAATATTAAGATACTTAGGGTTTTAAATGCTACATATGAGAACTAAAGTGATTATTTAAGTGACTCCAAATAACAGAATTTCACCTGGGCATGGTGGCACACACATGTAATCCCAATACTCAGGACTGAGGCAGGAGGATTACTATGATCCTCTTGGGCCAGCCTGGGCTACACAAATGAATTCAAGGGTAGGCTTCACCACACAGTGAGACCCTGCCTCAAAAAAAAAAAAAAAAAAAAAAAAAGAATGATTACAAGGAATTATTTGACTTTTTGGAATGTGAACACAGAGAGTAGAACCATTAAGAGTACATTTTAAAATTACATTTCATATTAATTATAAAGTTAATTATATGCAATCTAATTATAAGTATAATTTTATTTTAATTGTACAGTTACAGTTATTTTCTGGTCTTAAGAATGCTGTGACCTGCTGTGACCTGCCGGGCATGTAGTGCATGCCTGTCTGTAAATGCTAGTACTTGAAAGGCTGAGGCAGTGGATTACTGGGAGTTGAAGGCCAGCCTGGGTTACACAATGAATTCAGGAGGAGCCTGAACTACATAGACCATGCATCAAAAACAAATAAAAGGAAAAGAATGCTGTGAATGGCAATTCAGATATCCAAGCCTAGAAATTGAGAACTAATTTATTGTTTTTATCTTTTAAAATTACTTTTTTCTGATTTGTAGGAAAATGGATGTACCTTGAGACTATTAATGCTAAGTAAATAAATCAGACACAGAAGGTTAAATGTGCATGGCTTCTTTTATACGAGAAACCAAAGTATAAATGAGCAAAATAAAAGATGATAGAAAGCCAGGTGTGGTGGTGCATACCTGTAATCCCAGCACTCCAGAGGCTGAGGTAGGAGGATCACCTCAAATTCAAGACCAGCCTGGGATACATAGTGAATTCGAGGCCATCTTGGACTACATAGCAAGATCTTGTCTCAAGAAAACCAAAGGAAAGAAAAAGGAAGCAGGGAAGGAGACCTCTTGCAGCTGGAAAGGGAGCTGGGGAGGGAAAGGGGAAGGAGGGGCAGGAGGCAAGAGGAAGTCAAAAGTGATAGGATGAAAGAAGGCACGAAAAATAGAAAGAAGGTATGTACCAACTTTCCACGATGAATGTGTTTATTATGTATCATAAACATGTATGGATAAAAATAAATAAATTAGAAAGACAGGCTGGGTATTTAGCTCAGTGGCATAAGTGCCTGCCTGGCAAATGCAAGGTCGTGAATTCGATCGCTGGTTCCGCAAAAAAAAAAAAAAAAAAAAATTAGACCAAAAAAACTACCTCTTTCTGGGTTGGCAATGTAGTTGAGTGGTTGGGTGTTTGCCTAGTGTGTGTGAGGCTC
Source organism: Hydrochoerus hydrochaeris (assembly GCA_004027455.1). Classification (NCBI taxonomy): domain Eukaryota; kingdom Metazoa; phylum Chordata; class Mammalia; order Rodentia; family Hydrochaeridae; genus Hydrochoerus; species Hydrochoerus hydrochaeris. The sequence goes on along the minus strand of PVLA01006250.1, from coordinate 108,972 downwards.
TGGGTTTGATCTCCAGCACTGCAAAGAAAAAAATTCTGTTATACTTTATTAAAATGGAATACCCATGATAAGCATTAGGAAAGACAGGACTTTAAAGTTTGGCCCCTTTTTATATACAGTAAGTGCCTGAATTGGGAGTAAGTTCTGACCCAGATGTTTCCTAAGTAGGATTTGTTGATAAGTCTGACAAAGTGAGTCTTTTACACCTTTAATACAAATATATGTGTAAAGAAAAAAACTCAAACACAAAACTATTGTAACCCTTGATCCAACCTCAGTTATTTCACTTTTGTTTCTATGGTTACTGCTTTGGCAGCTGGCTCTGACTGAGCATTGTACACCAAGCACTCTCGGCCTGCACCTCAGTGCACAAATGCACGACTGTGACATCTGCAGACACCTGAGTTACATCTGCCAAGGGGTTGGCACCTTCAAACCTCTCAGGTGTCTTGTGAGAGTTAGCAGCTCAGGTGTTGGCAAATTGGGGACTTACTATAATCACTTTGTTTTTCGACTTCTAAGACTATTACTGGTTCAATTTCCATACCACACTCATCAGCATCTCTAGGTAGTCAGATTAAAAAACAACTAATGTATCTGATTGGTATGTCAGTTAAGGGAAACTGCATACAGATTATTAATTTGTAATAGGTCATATAGCTCCTGAGTAGTTGTAAATTGGTGGTAAGTTTAGTCAAATCCAAATATCACATTTGAACAAATGACCTTGAAGAGCGGACTTGACCTCATTATCAGATATCTCTCCCCCTCCCTTACTGGGATTGAACCCTGGAGGGCTGCACCACTGAGCTACATCTACACCCTTTTATTTTTTGAGCTGGTCTCACTAAGTGCCCCAGGCTGGCCTTGAATTTGAAATTCTCCTGCTGCAGCTTTCTGAGTGGCTGGTTTACAGGTGTGAACCACCATGTTAACATCACAATTGGTTCTTCACGCACCATCTATTCAAGTGGGGCTGCCTCGCCAAATTAACGAAATTTGAACCAGAGAAGTCTGTTTTTGTATTCTGTGCTCTGCAAAGGAAGATTTAGTATACATGTCAGATTCTTGGGGGGCTGACTAGCCCCAGAGGAAGATAAACTTCATTTTACTGAAGCAGGCAAAGAAGAAATGATAAATTGGACCTCATCAAGATAAAAATATTTGTGTGTCAAAGGATACTGTCAAGTGAAAAGACAACCCACACAATAGGAGATGGGAGAAAATATTTGCAAGTCATAGATAATAAGCATTCAGTATCCAGAATACATAAAGAATTCCTATAGCTCAACAACACCAGATAAGCCAACTAGAAAACAGCCAGATACCTGGACATTTCTCCAGAGAAGGTAAATAACTCATTAGAAGTAAGGAACAGAATGGAGAGCTGACAAAGTTACATGGTGGGAAAGGCTCACATAATGAGTGTAGATGAAAAGGAGTAGTCAGAATAATAAACTAAGAGATACAGAGCTAATTTTTAACATACTAAGGAATGAACTGGGCCTTCACACTGAACTGTGTCCCCAGCCCTTTATAAATTTATTGTCGTTATTGTTGTTATTGTTGCTGCTGTTTGAGGCAGGGTCTCACAAGGTTACTAAATTGCCCAGGCTGGGTTTACACTTGGCAGTCCTTTGGCCTCAGCTTCCCAGAGTAATGGGACTAGGGGAATATGCTACTATGCTTGACTACTTTCCCCATTTTTAAATCAGATTGTCTTTGCTTTGTTGTATTTTTTGTCATTGAATTATATAAACACATTATGTGTTGTCTTAGTAACTTTTCTCACTGCTGGAACAAAATACTCAAAAGAAAAGAGGTTTATTTTGGCTCATATTTCAGTCTGTAGTTGGCTTGCTCCATAGCAGGACAGACTAGCAAAGGGACATGGTAGAGGAAAACTGCTCCCTTCATGGTAGCCAGGACACAGGGCTATGGGAGGAGCCAGGAAAGTGATAAAACCTTTCAGGCCATGCACTTAGTAACCTGCCTTTTCTGACCAGACTCCACCTGAAAGCATGTCAGCTGTAAACCACAAGGTCCAGTCGCCTTCCAAAAGCCCCAGCTTTGAGCACATGAGGCTTTGAGGGATATCCAGATATAAGCCCTAACATATTTTGGATAACAATCCTCTTACGGTTTCTGCCAGCCAGTTGGACTGAAACCTCTATAAACCGTGAACTCAAGAAACCTTTCCTCCCTTAACTTTGGGCATTGGGTATTTTGTTTCATTAATAAGAAAAGTAACTAATACAAATCCTGTATCAGATATTATTTTCTTGCATTCCATAGGTTGCCTTTCATTTTAGTGTTTCATTTATGTATAGCAGCTTTTTAGTTTAAGGTACTCCCACTGGTTTATATTTGCTTTTATTGCTTGTTCATTTGATGCTATATCCAAGATATTGCCAACAACAATGTCAAGGAATTTTATTCCTTTTTTTGTCTAGAAGTTTTGCAGTTTCAAAATAAGTTTTTAATGCATTTTGAATAATTTTGTGAGTAGTATAAAATGGAGTTCAATTTCATTCCTTTGCATGTGTATAAGTAGTTTTCCCAGCACCATTTGTTGGAGAGATTATCATTTTCCCATTATGTCTTCTTGTTGGCCTTGGCAAACATTAGTTGACCATACTTGTATGAGTTTATTTCTGGGCTCCTAATTCTGTCCATTTGTCTGTATGTCTATTGTCTATGTACTATACTGTTTTGATCACTGTAGCGTTGTAGTATAGTTTGAAATCAGGACATGTGATGTCTCCAGCTTTGCTGCACTTTCTCAAGACTGCTTTGGTTGTTCAGGATCTTTGTGAGATTCTGAATTTGGGGAATTTTCTTTTTCTGTAAAAAATACTGTTGGAATTTTAATAGAGATTATACTGAGTCAACAGATGAAAACTTAAAACACCTTATTGAGGGACACAAAAGAAGACTTCTATTAGAAAGGTAATCTGTTCTGACTAGCCATCTAGAACAAAAACCACTATTTTCTACCTTATTTTCTCAAAATAAATTCCATATGGAGCAAAGATACAACAAAAGTGAAGCTATACTATGGAAAACAGCATAGTGATTCACAAAAAAATATAGACTTACCATGTGACCTAGCAATTGCATTGCTATATGTATATCTAAAATAATTGAAAGTGTTTATAGAGGTATCTTGAAAACATTTGTATATTCAGATTCATAGCAGCATTATTCACAGTAGCCAAAACATGGAAGCAGCATCTGGGAAGCAACACCACACATGAAATAAGGCAGTGGTGAAAGACAACTACTGTATGATTCCATTTTTATAAGTTATCTGTTGTAGTCCAAGTCATAAAAACTAACCTGGTATGGAGTGCACATTTGTAGTCCCAGCACTGAAGAGGCTGAGTAGGAGGATCATTAGTTTCGGGCCAGTGTGGACTACACAGGGACATCAAGGCCAGCTCGGACTATGTAGCAAGACTGTCTAAAAACACATAAGCAAAAGATTGACAAGAACTGAAGTGAACAGTGTATACCAGTGGGGAAGGGAGGGGATGGGAGCGTTGTATTGGTGAAGTGTTTCAGTTTTGCAGGATGAGAAAGTTCTGGTGGGTGGTTGCACAATAATGTAACTGTAAGAAAAAATAATGTGACTATGCTTAATACTTTCGAACTGTACACTTAAAAGATTGGTGAGAGAGTAAGTTTCATGTTATGTCTGTTTACCACAATTAAAAATTTAAAAATTGAGGCCATAAAAACAGAAGCAAACAGGACAGTCTTATTTTTTTTGTTCGCTCAAAATGAGGGTAGATCTTCTAAGCACAAAACAAAGGCCAGAATATAAAACATAAGATGCTGATGACATTTCATTATATAAAACGTTTAAAATTCTAGATAGTATATAACAAGAGGAAATGAGTATGGAGTATATGGAAATTCATAGTATCTTCATAGCTCTTTTGTTAATCTAAAATTATTCTAAAAACTTTAAATGTATTAAAATTTGTATGGTAAGAAATCCAGACATTATAATCAAACAAATATTTACAGTGCTCAAATAGATTGAGCATTTTTTTTAAACATACAAGGAACTACAAGCCATGAAGAAAAGGATCAAACAGTGGAAAAATAGCAAAAGGCATAAATAGAAAAGGAAATATCAGTGGTTTTTATACAATATCAGAGAGATGAAAGTTTATAATATATGCATGTATCACCATTTTGCAGCCTCTAATAACTCAGTAGAAGTACACTTTTTATCAGTGGTTGTGGTCACCAGGATTCTAAGATGACTACTGAGATACCCCACCCTGCTATGTACCTAGGCTGAGAGTATCCCCAGGACTGGAGTCTCCCTGGGTAGGGCGCATCACGCAGCACTGTTGGCCTTGGGGGAGCTGTGCTTGACTCTGGGTGGACCTGACCTAGTCACATGACCCCTCTGGTAGCAACTGGTTGAAGAAGTGAAATTCAGAAACTTTGCAGCACTTGTAGGATTTGTTGCACCATTGCAGACAGAACCACAAGTCAAGGAATGTGGTAGACCCTAGGAAGAGCTAGCAGGAGAGCAGAATCTCAGTACTTCCCAAAGAACTAAATTTGGCTGCAAGAATGAGTTTGGGAGCAGATCCCACCCCCACCCCCCACTGCCCAGGACTTCAGATGAAAGCAAAGGATACTGACATCTTGGTTGGTTGTGGTTGTACCCTGAGCAGAGAACATAGCTGATTTCTGAACTACAGACTAAGAAATAATACCAGTGGCTTTTAAATTTTATTTTTAGGTGCTTAGCTCAGTGGCAGAGTATGCACTAGGACCTGGATTTAATCCCAGCACCACAAAAACAAAAAATACACTAAAATTCACAGTTTTAACCATTGTAGAGTCTACATTTCAGTGAATTTTTGGTGTATTTGGGATACAGTACAATCATCATTACTTAAGTCCAAAATAGTTTCCATTGCCTCAGAAATAACCCTTGTACCTTGCAGTTTCTTCTTTGTCCCCGGTGACCTGGTAACCAGTAACATATTTTCTATCTGTATAGATTTTCCTATTCTGGTTATTTCATATAAATGGAATCATATGATATGTGACCTTTTGCGTCTGAATTTCATTTAGCAGAACATTTACAAGGTTCATCATATTTATTGGAGCATATATCACAATTGGATTTCTTTACCCATTTACTATTGATAGACATATGGTTTGTTTCCACTTTTGGGGCTATTATAAATAGTACTTTGAATATTCTTGCACAAATTTTGGTGCAAATCAATTTTCAATTCTCTTAGGTTTGAAATCCCTCTTTGAGAAGGATTGCTGGGTATGTTGATACCTTTTGAGGAACTTTTTGTTTTTTTAGCAGTGGGAATCCAACTCTGGCATTACACATGCTAAGCACACATTCTGCCACCAAACTTCCCCTCCAGCCTCAAACATTAAGTGGCCAAATGTGTGATAATTTCCACAATGGAAAAGTAAAAGAGCCAAAGAAAAACAAGCAAAAATTACATGCTTTCTGATGGAAGAACAGACCATCACCTGTGAAGCAGTATTGCAAAATCTAAATTGGATCAAGACTTTAGCCTGGATCCAGCTACCATTTTACATGGGGTACAACCAGCAAAATCCAGATATATCATACATTCCAGGCAGAAAAACAAATCATAGCTATACTTTGATATAACTTTATGTAAAGAATTGATTAAACAAATGTTGAGCTGACGAAGCAAAAAGTGAGGAAACATGGAGAAGTAACTTCCATATTTAGTGTTTAATAAGCAAAGAAAAGAGGTTGTTACTGGAACCTAAAAGGTTTGGACCCAGTAGATGCTGGGGTTTAAGTACCATCTGCCTAGTACTAATCCCTCTGAGGAGAGAGGCAAGTGGAAGCTGGCTTGAAGGAGCAGAAAGCTCAAGCTTAGAACCAGTTCCCCGTGACAAAAGACTATGGCTGGAGGACAGAGACAGGAACAGCAGGGAGACAGGAGCAGCGGAAACTCCCTCTCAGCTCTTATCTCCTAGTACCTTGTAGGTTTTCTGTTGGAAGAGTCTGGCTGAAGGGAAACAGTCTGAGCATCACAAACAGCTGAAAGACTGTGGCTTAATAGATGGAACACTGATCAACTCCATTCCAGTATTCAGTTAATACACTATAAGAAAAAACAATGATGGCGGGAGATGCATCAATGAAAAGACATGTCAACCAACTAGAATGCATCAATTATATTTGGATACCAACCTAAGTCAGCCATACCAAATATAGGATATTTGAGTTGGATACTAAATAATAAAGATGTATTATTAATTTTTGTAGAAATGAGACTGAAATTTCAGGGTTTTGTGTTTTTGCTTTGTTGAGTCCTTCCAAATTACTTACAGGTAAAATAATACGATGTCTGGAATTGGCTTTAAAATTCGTTGGGGGAGGAGTGGAAGCAATATTGAGATAAGATTGACCATGAATTGATGGGCATATAGGGCTACTTTTACTGTAGTACATACACTGTATCTGTTCACAGTTCTTAATAATTGAAAGTTTTCAAAGGTGAAAACAATTCTATTGACAAACTTTATTAGATTTATAATCAAGGTTTTTCATTGCTCCATCACACACTATTTAGAGAACTACTTGTAAACAGTGTTACATTTGGATAATAGCTCTAAGAATTAAAAACTATGTACCTTTGATGCCACAATTCGCATTTTAGAAATGACTCATACATATAATAAATATAAGACATTTATACATGAGCTTTTATTGCAGCTACAAGAAAAGTTTGGAAATCTAAATATCCAACAGGGAGGGGATAGTTTTAATGAATTACAATTAATCATATAGAACACTACTCAAGTATTAAGGGATAAAGCAGTTCCAGGATAATCTCCAAGTAAGAAAGCAAGGTGAAACCAGTGCTTATAGTATCCCATCATTTGTGTTATACTTAAATATACCTATGTCATCCAGAAACTACCAATAATAGTGAACTCAGACCAAATACTAGATTCATTAACAGTTCAAGGATGGAAGGGAGCCTTTTTTTTTCACTGAAAGAATAATAACCATGGGAATAGATAAATGATTTCTACATGAAACTATGAGAACAACTTTTTGCAGAATAAAGATTAAAGCTTAGTACTGCTTTTATCCAACAAAGATAGAAAACATATTAACAGATTAAATATAATATTACTGTGAGAGATACAAAGTGAACTCACTGACAAGTGGAGGTTTTTTTTTTTTTTTTTAGGTGGTGATAATGGACTGGATGGGTTAGGAGGACCAGGTGTACAACTAGGAAGCCCCGATAAGAAAAAACGAAAGGCAAATACACAGGTAAATTGACATTTTCTTTAGGAATAATTTCTTTAGGAATAATTGACATTTTCTTTAGGAATAATTGGGCCAATAAAGGAAATTTAAATTTGGTTGTGGGTTTTGTTTCCTGTCCTTATTGAGAACTTAAATAATAATGAATTCTGCAGTGATTGGTTGTTTAGTCTGCAGCCAGTGGCTGTTTTTGAACAGTAAGCCTCAAGTAGATAATAGAAGAAGAAAGTATAGGCAGATAAATTAAAGTGTTTGTTCCTAAATCTAATTGAAAGGTTTTTTATAAATGCGTATAGTCCTATTAAAAGATGTAAAGCTATGTGGGAACAATTTTAATCTAAAGTAACATTTAATATTATAACTCATGTGCCATGAGGCAGTCCTGATGGAGGCCCCCTGCCCTAATGTGTAGCTGTAATAAATGATGCACACCAGCATTTAGGGCTTTATCATCTGTAAATATGAAGCATTGTTTTGATACTAAAGACTACCGGTAAACTGCAACAAAATAATGTCTTGTTGAAACGAAAACAAAAAAATAAAGACTATGGGTAAATATGATATTTGTGCAAATTAGTTTTCTCATTTTGGCTGTTGTTTAACTTGCAGTGTGATTAAAACTGGCAGTTTATCTTTACAATGTGAGGACAACCTGGGCTTGGTGGTGCATACTTGTAAACCCAGCACTCAGGAGGCTGAGGCAGGAGGATTGCTGCAAGTTTGAGGCCAGCCTGAACTATGTAGCAAGATCTTGTATATTGTTATTTAATTTTATCACTATTTGAAGGTTAGAAGTTATTTTTAGTTAAAATGCTCTAATATTTTAAATGAGTCTAGTTATAGGCAACCATACTATGTACAATACTTCCATAATAATGAAGCTTCTTTTGAAAGCTAAATACTTGTACAGTCTGAAGTAACATTGGATTCGAGGTCAGAAAAGCATATCTTATTTTCTTTTTTAAATGAAAGACATGGATATTTTTATTGTTAAGTTATACATATTTTATCTCTAAGTATAACTGAATATAAACGTTAATTGTAATTGAACAATGAAGAGATTAAATTTTCTGAACAGCATAAGAGAAATTTGACTAAAACCAAATTCATTGATGTTAAGAAAACAGGACAAGTATAATAACTTCTTTGATCAAGAATAGGTGTTACACTTCACATTTTCTTTTCAGGGACCTTCTCTCCTCCCGTTGTCTGAGTATGCTCCGCCACCGAACCCAAACTCTGACCATCTAGTGGCTGCTAATCCATTTGATGACAACTATAATACTATTTCCTACAAACCACTGCCTTCCTCAAATCCGTATCTTGGCCCTGGTTATCCTGCCTTTGGAGGGTACAGCACATTCAGAATGCCGCCTCACGGCCCCCCGAGAATGTCTTCCCCCTATTGCAGCCCTTACTCTCTCAGGAGTCAGCCACACCCATTTCCTCAGAACCCACTGGGCATGGGTTTCAATCGACCTCATGCTTTTAACTTTGGGCCACATGATAATCCAAGTTTTGGAAACTCATCTTATAATAATGTACTAAATCAGAATGTTAGTATGCCTAATCAACATTTTAGACAAAACCCTAGTGAAAACTTTGGTCAGATTCCTCCACAGAATGCTAGCCAAGTAGCTAACCCTGATTTGGCATCTAATTTTGTTCCTGGAAATAATTCAAATTTTGCTTCTCCATTAGAATCTAATCAATCTTTTATTCCACCCCCAAACACTTTTGGTCAAGCAAAAGCCCCACCTCCAAAACAAGACTTTAGTCAAGGAACAACCAAAAACACTAATCAAAATTCATCTGCTCATCCTCCTCACTTAAATTTGGATGACACAGTGAACCAGAGTAATACTGAATTAAAAAATGTTAATCGAAACAATGTAGTAAATCAAGAGAGCAGCCGTTCAAGCAGCACTGAAACTGCAAATAACAGCCATGCAAATGGAACACAGAGTAAGCCACAGCAGCCTAGAGGTGGGGCCGATGTGGGCCCCACTGAGAAAAGCAATAAATCTTCGCTGCACCCCAGCCGCCATGGCCACTCGTCCTCTGACCCGGTGTACCCTTGCGGGATCTGTACAAATGAAGTGAACGACGACCAGGATGCCATCTTATGTGAGGCCTCTTGTCAGAAGTGGTTCCATCGGATCTGCACGGGGATGACAGAGACAGCTTACGGCCTGCTGACTGCAGAGGCTTCTGCAGTGTGGGGCTGTGACACCTGCATGGCCGACAAGGACGTCCAGCTGATGCGCACCAGAGAGACCCTGGGGCCCCCTGCCGTGGGCAGTGATGCTTGATCACTGGCGTTGACCCACGTGGTGTTTTTCTGCCTGTGTATTACAGATGTTTGGTGACCAGATTTTAGTATTTTACATTATTTTTTAAAATAACATAAAAACATTATTTATCATTTAGTTTTTTATTAATATTTTACTTCATTACTAGTTCAGGTCTTATACTGTCTTTGTTGGCTATCGTAAATGAGAAAAATGTATGTGGGTGTGCTTTGGAAACATTTATAAATAGATGATGTTATTTATCTTAAAAGCCTCTTGAAGCTTCAAAATAATATATAACAATTACAGGCCAGTGTTAACTTCTTAAAGTTAGAATCACTGAAAATTGTGTATTTCAGTAATGACTTTTGGCCATAGCATAGTATGTATTTAGTTCACAAAGTCTTTCAAAATGCATTTAACATGTTTTCCAAACATAATATATGTGTCTTCAGCACAGCATACAATATCAATGGATTTTTAAAAAATAATACAGTGTGTTCTTCCAGTAGGGTCTTTAAAATTAGTGACTTTCATACTTTCAGGTAAGTCTTTCCAGCATATCTACACAAATATGAGGTAGAAACAGATTGTAGCATAGAGCAGATTTTCAGTAAGTACTTGCTTATTAACTTATGGATTGTACCACATGAAATTGCTAATATTAGATCAATTAAAAATTGCCTACAGTAAGTAAAGGTGACATAAAGCATGTTTCTAGTTGTACTATTTAGAATTATAATAACATTTTTAATTTTTTTTTACTCCATTGTTACTGTTTTCCAGAAAAATAACTAATAGTGCTTTCAGAAGAATTGCAAACACTTTCATTTATATGATTTATAACTGGGACATATTGCCAAAGAGGAAAGTCTTAGAAGGCTCTGCTAGCAAAAGAACTACTCAGTAGTAGTGTGAAAACTCTTGGTCTGAGGATCTGAATTTGTAAAGAAAACTTCAGAGAATATCAAAATCTCATTTTAAACAGATGGCCAATTAACAGCCAAGATGAAAGCTAACTTTGAAAGCCTTGCTTTGAGCTTCAGAATTTCTCCTGTTACTGGTGAAAGTTTGAAAATGGACCAGAGAGTACACTATCAGAGAACACAAGACAGAAGTGTGCTCAATAAGATTCAAAACAGCAAAATCTCATTTCTAGAGCAGACCATAACCTGTGGCCAAATAAACCAAAAGGAAGAAGCTATTGTATGACAGTTGACAGCAAGTCCTGCAGTGGTTGGATGCTGCGGAAGCTCTGTAATAGTGCCCTGCTACAGTCACCAGGACCCCAAGTTCTGAAGGCTGCGGTGATCTGTTAAAGAGATGATTAACACAGGGCAAACTTGGGGCAAGCAATGACAGTGGCAGCATGTTTTTAAAAATTTAAATTGCATATTTACAGTTTCGTTCACAAACATCCTTTGGTTAACAGACGCAAATCCATACTTTTAAAAAGACAGGACTTTACCTCATATCACAGGCCACTCAAGCAAAACCTGGACTGTGAGATTCTGTCACATTCATCATAGCCACTAGACCTTTAACTAAAGAACTACTGTCTTTTTTATCCTAGGAGCTTTTTCTAAGAAGCAACACAGCTGGGTGTGGTGGTACACATCTGTAGTCCCAGCACTCAGGAGGCTGAGGCAAGAGGCTGACCACAAACTCAAGGCCAGCCTGCAGTACATGGGGAGTCCAAGACCAGCAGCTTGGACTACATAGCGAGACCCTCTCTCTCTCTCTCAAAAAAAGGAACACACTTCCCAATTAAGAAGCAGTAACTGGAGGATTTGAACAGTTTATACAGTCTAAAAAAATAATTTTATGAAAATTAAGTATTTAATATGAGAAAAATGCTGATCCATATTTTGATTGAATAAAACATTTAAATAGTGGGGGTTTTTTTCCTTATAAAATAGCAATTTCATATGGTACGAGGTAATACAAGGTTTTTTTCATTCACACTTGACTAGAGGTGTGTACAAAGGCATTTCCAGTAGCTGTACATGTGTATCATTAAGAAATGAAATGCTATAAACTTCAACACCAGTTCTTCCTTTGTGTGAAGGTATTACCAGTTGAAGCAGATTATGATGCAGTATTTTGGACTGACTCTCACATATTGGCAATGGTCTTTAGAACATACTTGAAGATCCTGTTGCGCTTACATTGTGTAAGTAAGGACATACCTAGTTTTGTTTTTTGGAATTCCTTTGAGTGCTGCATGCTATAAACCTACTCATAGTGTCAGATCATGGCTCTTTAAGACTGCATAGAACTAGGTTTTGTTTTTTGTGGTGCCCGGGGATTAGCCCATGACATTCCCGAGGTCACACACTCAACCGCCATGCTGCATCTCCACCCACAGTTGGGTGTTTGGAGTGGGACCTGCCAAGGCTCACAGGTGCCCACACCTACAGGGCAGTACTGAGCTGTGCTCAGTGTTGACGGTGATTTTATGCAGTCTGTTAAACCCTTTATTGCTTAGTTTTAGTAGTTAGCTGTTTTTATTTTTAAAAAATGATATGGCCTCTCTCAAGACAGTCTAAAGATACTTGATTTATAAAGTGATTCTTTTGAGTCTCAAGCAATTATCTATTTAAAACACACAGACCAGTGACTATTTATTCAAGTGTTTAGGTTTTCAAATCCCTTTATGTAAATAAGAAGCTTTAAATATTCTAAAGAAAACTGTGGCTGAGTCTCACATGAGTCACAGCCAAACTGCAGTCATACCTAATGAATGTTTGCATGTATTTGAATTAATTTTCTTACTACTTCTACACTTGTCCAGAGTTACATAGATACTTTTGGGTAGGAAAAGTGAACTATGAGAATGGCCAAAACATTGGCCCTATTTCACCCAAACAAGACTGTTACGCAAATTGATAGGGCATTTTTAGGAAAAGCAGTGAGCTGCCTTCAACTTTAATAATATGCAGTGATGAAAGACATGTATGTAAGGTTATATTTTGGGGGGCTCCACTCAAAGGCCTCATCTCATGCACACTTATACAAGGACACACACGCTTGAGTAGGAAAGCCGACTTCCTCCTACATTCCCAGCTTCTGCTGCAGTTCAGCCTTTTAGCACATAGGCTCACTGGCCAAGGCCAGGTGACTGGTGAATTTGCTGTCCCTGGATTCCTGGTGCACACACTCCTAGATGATACTGGACTCACTAATGCTGAGAGGGCTTAGCTTGTAAAGAAAGTTGTTCTTTGGAAGAGTACTGAGATTTCTGATCAGTGTTTTCCTTTTGAATGAAATGCTTTATAGTACTGCTAGTATGATTCTTGTTATCCATAACAGGAGGTTTACATATGAAACTGAAGATTTTCTTGGACTAGTGCTTATGCTTTATAAATAAGCACAATATAAAATAAATCCGTGTTGGGCTTTTTTGGAGTTTTGGATCGAACTCACGACCTCATACTTGCCAACAGGCACTTAGGCCACTGAGCTAAATCCCCAGCCCCATTTTTGGAGTTTTTTAAAACTCCCAAATGAGCCTAGTGGAAGAAAGTAAAATATAGTATGTCACGATAAAATCTGCTGACTTTAATCATCACATAAAGTAAGTATCAAGAGTCTTCATACTTGTGTCTTTCAGACTTATGTGTCTTGAACAAATTAAAGTGCTAGTGCTTACTATTCAGCATACTAATTGTATTTAACAGTAAAAAATATAAACAATTTTTCTAACAATGATTGTAAAAAAGGGAGTTCTAATGTATTTTGGATTTTTTCCCAGTGTATAGAGGTTTCATATGCATGAACATTTGTGCTGTTTTGAAGGTTTTAATTTAAAAAGTTGAAAAGCATACAGGCTCCCAAAGTCCGTTTGTAAATAGTGGCTTGGAACTCAATATAAAATGATTAGATTCTTAGGGAAGCTCATAAAGGCTTATTTAAACCATAGTGTAGTCAACTGTTGTTATCACACTAAATTAGTTTTCTTTAGTGAGCCAGTCAGTGTAAAAGAAGCAGAAAATTTTCCTTTTTCTTGATGTGATTAAGAAGGTTACGTTCTTAATGTGGATTATTTCTCAATTGCTCTATTACCATCTAAATTTTCTAATGAAATGCTGTATAAACAGGCTTGGCTTTTCCCCTCTGAGAAGCTATGTGCCTCAAAATTTCCCCATCTTTCCTTTGATCAGAAATTCTGAGCTGGGTGTGGTGGCACACACCTGTAATCTCAGCACTGGGGGGCAGGGGGTTGAGGCAGGAGGATCACTATGAGTTTGAGGTCAGTCTGAGCTACATAGTGGGACCCTGTCTCCGTTTTTTGTTTTTTTTTTTTAATTCTGTTTCTTGCGTGATGTCAGTTGGCTAGATTTTGAAAGAAAAGTATTTTTTCTGCTGAAATAGGAAGTTAGCAGAGAAAATGACAATAAATTTTCTTTTTAAAAAAAAGAATCTTGAGAATGAATCTTTAACATTTGACACTTTAGACAGTATGACCACAATTCACGCACCATAGGAAGCAATATTTTTAACAAAGTTGCTGGTACTGCCTTGCCCTTCGATTGTTTTTGACTTTTTTTTTCCCTACAGCCTGCTGTCTTCTAGTCATGTACTCAGATATTTCCTTATGTTCAAATTTGAGTAACTTTCCTTTTCTCTTCCACTTAGCCTAGAGATCACTATAAAGTCACCTACATTTTCCGACTTGTGGTACAGCGATGGGGGTTTGGCATATTTTGGAGTGAGGAGGGGAGGGTAGCATTAACTTCTTGCAAAACAGGAAGGAGGTGGGGGGTGGGGGGTGGGGGGAGAAGGTGGCTGTCAGATACCTTCAGCCATGTAATTCACCCATGCTGAATTACAAACTTAATGATGCCCAATGGAGAAACTCTGTGTTTGCCACATTTTATCAATAATACATTAGTTGGAACAATATTAAAACGTACTCACAATACCTGTGCTTTTCTTGTTCTGTAGATGTGTAGATGATGTTGCTCGTTAAGATGTTATCTTTTATAAAAGAAAGTCCTGCTTCTTATCATGATGTATGTGACTTAAATGATTGTTTCATATTAAAACTATTTCTTCCTTATGTACTGTTTACATATACCTCCTTTTGGGATATTAGTTCAGTACTTTTATACAAATCTGAGTGTGTTCCACATTGGTGACATGTATTTTTGCAGTAATTTTTTTGTTTTGTTCTTAGAGCATGTCTAAAGTAATACATGCACTAGTGCTGTGGTCTGTGACAAAATTACTGTAATTCAAATTGGAAAATAAAATGTTTCCAGACTTTGTCCAACATTTATTCCTATGAGAAAGGAAATTACTATGTAATACTAATTATTTCTTATGCTGGTATGTTTTAAGCTACTCTATGAAGTATGTGAAACACCAATATTTATGGATTAGTAGACGGTCTGATGTCTTTGAAATGTGAGAAAGGAGTAAAATTTGGTGTTAGCAATTTGTGACATTCATAGTGAATACTTATTTAAAATTTGATCTATTTACAGTTATACTTTACTAAAGAGTTATCTTAACTGACAGTGCATATTAGGACTTTTGAAAACCCATGCTACTAATATTATACAGCAGACTTTGAATTTAAGTAGATAGTTCTCAACCAAACAGTATCATTCACTCTGTCATAAACAAATAATAATACTAATCTTCATTTATTAAGAAATGACTAAGACACTATAAAACTGGTTACTTAGAATTTGTAGTCATGATACAAGGACTTGAATGCTGTTTACTTTGTACTATCTGATAAAATGATTTGTTAATAAAAGTAATAAGACATCAAAGAAAAATTTAATTTTGAAGACAGTTTTAAATTTTTTTAGACTTTAGAGTCATTTAAGGACACTAGTTTAAAAGCATTCTTGTTTTGTCACTAAAACAAGTACCCAAGATTATTTTAATAGGTAATACTTGGCCAATGCAATTTGTATATTTGAAATTATATGCTTGAAAGAAAAAAAAACTTGTGAGTGCTTAAACTGAATATCTTTTTTAAATATTCACCTTTTTAGACTTTTATCAATTCACACTATTCTGAATAAAGTTTTACTACAGTGAGTATGTTATAAAGTAAATGTGTACCTGTGTTACATTAATATTCTTATACTGCATCATATTTGGCATGGTGGTTGTGGTATATTTTATATTTTTGATTGTTGATAGGATATAGCAATAAATCTTAGTCAATATTTTTTAAAATACCAGATACTGTACCATGTCATAATCCCATTATATTTGATTTGAATACTCATATTTTCATAGGTTTATTATTTGTGTTAAAAATTTAGTATTATATGTTGGTTTGTTTTTGTCTGATATTTTCACATATAGTCTTTTAAAATTGGGTATAAACAAGTATTAATCTGAAATGATTCATGAACTACTTTATAGTAAAAAAAATAAAATGTGAGAAATCAGATCATCCTAGTGCTCACTTCAGTAGCATATATACTAAAATTAGATCATTCCAAATTATTTATTATTTTTATAGTTTATATGCAATTACAATTTTAAAAGGAATAAAATTGGCTTTGTAATTAATAGAAATTGGATAATTTAAGAGTTTGAGTGTTAAATCAGTTACATGCCTGACTCTGAAATAATTATAGAAATTACTACAAATAGTGGTAAGTCACTTCTCCTTTTTGAGATACTTAACTCTTGACTGTTTCTCCCTTCTGATGCTATTTGCTTTTCCCTAAACACCATGTTAGTATTTAAAATTGTTGTTTGTCTTCTGTGTTTCTGTTTTTTATTCTGAAATAACAAGACAAGTTGAGGTTCTGCTGTTGAGACAACCGTGTCATTGTTGGCCATTCTTTTCAGGGATGATGCTAATGTCATTGGTGCATTGTATAAAGAATGTCAGTATATAGACCTAATATCATAAAAATGATGTATGGCAGGCTTTCTTGAATATGTATTGCAAGTTTGTTTCCTTTACAGTCTTTTAAATAAAGCTAGTTTTTAAAGACAAAAGGACCTGCTTTTTTAAGTGTTTGACCTTCATCTCTTATCAGAATATACAAGTAGGTGTACTCATTGAGCTTCTTGGCTTTTAGTAGGATATGTTCAACAAAGTATCAAACCAGTAAGTATTCTATTGTTTTCTAAGAATTTAATTTTATACTGAGCAAACCAATAGGCCAGGCCTTGCTATATACATGTTTTCTTGCAAAATTTATACATAATATTGAGTTTGTATTTCTTTATGAAATTGTGAACATGAAATGTATGTGTTTTGATTTTAACAAATCAGGACTTCAGTTCTGTTAATAGAAAATTAATAGAAGAGTCTACAATCTGGACAACTGAACTATCCCTGAATCAGAGATGCCATTGTAGCAACCATAACTTTGCTAAATGGTAGGATTACATTTACAAAAGATCTAAAAAGTTTATTTGAAACAACCACCAGGTGCCTTAAGTCTGCTCCATGAAAACAGGCTGTATAAAATGTGAACAAGTCAGTTGATGGAAACTTGGCATCATGGATAATACAGGTGACATTAAGATATCAAATTAAAATATGAATGCACAAAAATTCAGTGTATACTAATGGAATGAAAAACATAACTATCCTACCTGCCATAGGAAAAGAGAAATGTGTAGTCTTTGGATCCAGGATCATTATAAATTGATGTGCTAAGTCACCTCCACTGTTCCAAATAGCAGTAATACGAAAAGATAAAACTGGGTTTGAAACCAAGATAAAAGATGTCATGCACAACACTCTGGATTCAATCTGTAGCACAAGAATCAATAAATACAATTGATTAGCATTTAGTATGGTTGATATTTTTACGTGGTATGTAGAAAAAGTCAGTTGTGGTGGCCCATGCCTATACTCCCTGCACTTTGGGAGGCTAAGGCAGGATGATTCCATGTTAGAACCTGGTCTGCACAACTTACTTAGCAATGCTTAGTCTCAAAAAAGAAAAAGGGCTTGGGATATAGCTCAGTGTGAAAGCCCTGGGTTCAGTTCCCAGCACTGAAAAAAGGAAAAAGAAGTCAGGCATAAAGGAGGAAATGTAATACCAGCATTCGGGAAGCTGAGTCAGGAGGATCACCATAAGTTCAAAGTCAGCCTAAACTACATGGTGAGACCCTGTCTCAAAAAACAAAACAAAGTCAAAAAAGGGAGGCAACTTCTGTATCACTTGAGAAACAAAGGTAAGATATAAAACCTACCTCCAATTGATAGAGCTAGTGATAAAAGCAGTTTTTTATTTTGCTGGACACATATGACTTACCAAAACTAAGCCGAGAGTTTAAATAACCGAATTAGATACATTACAAGCAATGAGATTGAAGCAGTAATAAAAAGTCTTAAAACAAAGAAAATCCCAAGACTGACAGACTCACTGCTGAATTTTAATAGGCTTTTAAAGAAAAACTAATGCTCAAAATACCCTATAAAACAGAAAAGAAATGAACACTTGCAAATTTATATTTGCAAAAACCAGTATTTCCACCTATCAAAAAAACCCCACTTTAATATTGATGGCTACAAATGCAAAAATCCTCAGTAAAATGCTTGTAAATCAAGTTTAACATGTTAAAAGGGTCAGATACCATAACCAAATTTGCTTCATTTCCAGGATACATTGTTGGTTGAACATACAGAAATCAATAAATGAAATTCACATAAATAGAATCAAGGAAAAAAATCATAGGATCATTTCAACAGATGGAGAAAAGCGTTGGATAAAATTTAACACCATGGTAAAACTATGAGTAAACTAGGTGTCAAAAAATAATACCTTAGCATAATAAAGGCTATACATAGCTAACCCTAGCCAACATTGTACAGAATAGGGAAAAACAAAGCATTTCCTGTAAAATAAGGAACAAAAGTGTCTGTTTCATTCTTATTCAGTATAGTAGAGAAAAATCTAGCAGAACTATCAGGCAAGAGAAAGAAATGGGATACAAGTAGGAAAGAAGTCAAACTTGGTGTTTTCAGATGATATGATTCTATGCACAGAAAACCCTAAAGAACCCACAAAGTCTCTCAGAACTGACAAACTCAGAAAAGTAGGATACAAAACAACATAAAATAATCAGTAGCTTTCTTATACACCAATAATGAACTCATTAAGAAAAAAAAATCAGGAAAACAATCATTCACAATAACCTTAAAAAAATTCAAAACAAATCTAATCAAGGAGACAAAAGATCTCTACAACAAAACAGATGAATATGGTATCTAAACAGAATAGTATGCAGCTATAAAGAAATAAAATTGAGACATTAGTAACAAAATGGATACACTTAGAAAATATGTTAAGTGAAATACACACCCATCTTTAAAAACTGGTTCTCTCTCACTTGAGAATGGTAGAGTACATATGAAGAGCAAAATAAAGGATGGGTAGAAATAAATAGGGAGACAGATCTTATGCAAATGGGAAGGGGTCCAGGAGACCAAGGGAGAGGGGAGAGGACAGAAGAAGGGGAAAGAAAAAGATTTAACATGCGTCATGCAAATACAAAATATCTACAATGAATGTAGACATTACATGTCATAAATGTGAATGGAAAGCAGTAACAATAAGAATGAAAGTGGCAAAGGGGATTTTAGAGACTGAGGGAGGCCAGGCATGGTGATGCACACATGTAATTCTAGCACTTGGGAAGCTGAGCCAAGAGGACTGCAGTGAGTTCAAGGCCAGCCTGGGCTACATAGTGAGACCCTGTCTCAACCAAAACAAAACAATACAATTTTTTTAAAAGACAGAGGAAGAGAATTTTAAAAAGAATCAACTTATATTATGTATGGTGGTACCTTGGCTCATGAACTTAATTCTTCCCACAATTCTAGTCACAAACCAAACTGGACAAAGAACCAAATCAAATTCAGTGATTAGGTTCGTTGACCTTATGGGAAAATTCAATTCATTATTAAAATGGCCATAGTCTAGGCTTGGTGCACACACCTGTCATCCCAGCACTCAGGAGGCTGGGGCAGGAAGATTGCCCAAAGTTGGAGGCCAGCATGTGCTACATAGTGAGTTCAAGACCAGAACTACATAGCAAGACTGTCAGAAAAAAAAAAAAAAAAAGCCATACCACCTATACTGGTCAGATTTCTTGTGACTAACACACAACAGCCAACACTCACAACTTGAAGAAAGATGGTTTGTAATTGGCTGGCTCCAAAGCTCTATGTAGAAAATATGTTAAGTGAAATACAAACCCATCTTTAAAAACTGGTTCTCTCTCATTTGAGAATGGTAGAGTACATATGAAGAGCAAAATAAAGGATGGGTAGAAATAAATAGGGAGACAGATCTTATGCAAATGGGAAGGGGTCCAGGAGACCAAGGGAGAGGGGAGAGGACAGAAGAAGGGGAAAAAAAAAGATTTAACATGCGGAAAAGTATGAGCGAACACAGCTGCTTAGTTCATGGTAGAGAGAAAACAACGCAGGGGAAGAGTTCCAGAGCCAAAGGAGCAAGGGGCCAGACATAGACCTCAGGCCACGCCTCCATGACCCACTCAGACACACCTGGAAGAGTGCTCTCCCAATCTCACAGGTGGATCTCAAAGCCAACCAAATTGAAGCTCCTTCCAGCCCTCAGTTAACTTCATACCTGAATGCATCTCCCTAACCATATTTACTCTACCAACAGACAACAGCAAGTTTATAATTCTGCCTAACATACTATGATATCTCACATATAACCAGATGTGCAGTAATCCCTTCTCCAAAGCCTCAACAGTTCTAGAATTTTTCAAAAGTCCCAGTACAAATCCCTTCTGATACTGAAAGCAAACTCTTTAACTGTGAGCCCCTGTAAAAATAAAAAACAAGTTATACAATCCCAAGCTGCAGTGGCACACTCCTATGGCAAAAGGGAACAATAGGAGAATGGAAATGAATCAAACAAAAGCAAGATGAAAACATAGCAGAACAAACATTAAGTCTTGCACCTCCATATCTGGCATCTAGGTTATGTTGTGATCTTAAATAAGGTTCCAAAGGGCTTGGGCAGCCCCCCACCATAGCCTTGCCATTTGTAGCATACATGGTATCTCTTGGTGACTCCATTCACAGCCTATAGCTTTCCTTGGCAGACATTCCATGTTCCTGGCATCTTGGGCTTCCTGAGGTCTCCCTTCCATCTTGGTCTAATTCACTTAGCCTCATCTTGGGCGTTCCTTTCCTGGCCTCCCAGACATTCCTCTGAAAGCTGAATGCAAGCCTCCTTGACCCCACAACTCTTGCATTCTTCATTCCATGCCAGTAAAACTAGCATCCACATGGACAATGTTGTTTTACTGTCAGTGACAGTAGTAGCCGGGCCCCCTTGGACCATGGCTACAGTGGCCTTGAGTACCTGGTTGAGTGAACACAGTGAAATGAATCCCGGGGAACCAGTTCCCCAAGAGACACCTTGCTTTTTGCTTTCCTTCATTTTGTTTTTGTTTTTGTTTAAGACAGGTTTGCCTTGAATTCACTGTGTATTCCAGGTGGCTTCAAACTGACAGTGATATTTCTGCCTCAGTGCCTGAGTGCTAAGATTATAGGCATGCACCACCATGCCCAGCTCCTAGGAGCCCCTTCTTGGCCAGGGGTCCTAGGGACTCTCTTCTCAGAAGAAAGGTTGATACTTTTGTATCCTTAAACCTGGAGTGAGTAGCATCTTGATGATTCCTAAGATGCCCTCAAGCATCTTTCCTCTTGTCTCTGTAAAAAGTACTTTATATTTATTTTTAATGGTGCAATATTTTTAGCAGCTATACCTCCTTTGGCTCTAATTTTTACACATAGTTACTTCTAGGCCAAAATTTGGTTTTCAAAATTTTCTGCTCTTTTTCCTGAGTCTCACTGTAAATCTGGTTAAATGCAGCAGGCAGTACCCATGCCACAGCTTCAATGTTAGGCTGTCTTGAAATCTCCTTAGCTCTTAAGTTCACTTATCCACAAAGTCTCAAGATATGAGCAAATTATAGGCAACTTTCTGCAGAGGACAACGTATATGACCTCTAGTTCAACTGTGGTTGAGTCTTTACTGCCAACTAAAATCTTATTTACTGTCTACTCTTATCTGCTATGTGCTATCTCCTACTACCCACTGCTACTGCTGTCTTCTGCCACCTCGAAGTGTTGCCCTGGGCCATGCCACCTGCTTTGGAGCCAGTTGATTATGGACTGAAACCTCCACAAATTGTGAGCTAAATAAACCTTTCCTTCCACATTTCTATGCGCATTCTGGTCTTCTGAGCTCTGACCAGAATCACATACCAGGCTGTGGTTATAATATTCTAGGGCTCTTTTACTTAATGTTGCCAAACTCCTTCCAAAAACAAGATGCAAAAGTCTCTAAACCACATGGTCAGGTATAGTCACAGCAATGATGCCATTTATTGGATACAAATTTTCTGTATTAGCTTTCCAGTCTATGGATATAATATCCAATATTCACAATTTAAATGAGAAAAAGTTTTTAATTTATTTCATAGTTTGGGAGGATTTAGTCTATAATTATCTGGCTCCAGGACAAGAACATCATGGCAGAAGAACATAATGAAGGCTGGGGATTTAGCTCAGCGGCATAAGCACCTGCCTTGCAAGTGCGTGGTCGAGTTTGATCCCTGGTACCGATTTAAAAAAAAAAAAAAAAAACAGAAGAGCATAGTGAAACCAAACTGTTTATTTCATGATGGCTGAGGAGCAGAGCATGTGGACAGCGATGAAGATGAATGGGTGAGGGACCATATGTAGTACCCACACTACATCTCCATGATTTACCCAGAAACATTGAGGAGCAGACTCAGCTAATATGCTTGGTGCCTCTAACCCAGTACAGTTGGCGTATCAGGGCTAACAGTCATACTGCTGAAAGCAACTTACAGACTCAATGCAATCCACACCAAAATACCAATGACATTCTTTGCAGGACTGGAAAAAAAACCTAAAATTCATTTAGAAACACAAAAGACCCCCAAACACCCCAAAGCAATCCTAAGCAAAAGAATAATGGTGGTGGTATCACACTTGATTTTTTTAGTACTGGAAATCAACCCAGGACTTTCACACTGAGCTACATCCTTAGTCCCTTTTTATTTTGAGACAATATTTTGCTAAGTTGCCCAGGCTGGAACTGAACTTTTAATCCTCCTGCTTCAATCTCCCAGAGTATTTGGATCACAGGCATGTGCTACCACACCTGACACAATATCTGATTTCAAAATATATTATAGAACCAATGTTCTATAACACAAACAGCATGGTATTTGGTACAAAAATAGATATGTATGTCAACAGAATAAAATGTAAGATCCAGAATAAACCCATACACCTAGCACCATCTGACAAAGGGGCCAAAAACATATTCTGGAGGAAAGATAATATCTTCAACAAATGATGCTGGTGATAGTGACTATTCACCTATAAAAGACTGAAACTAAATCTCTCTCAATTGATAGAAAAAAATTCAAAATTGATCAAGGACCTTAATGTAAGACTTAAAACTGAAAACACTAGAATAAAACATAGGGGAAACACTTCAAATTGATAGAGGCAACATTCCCTGAATAGAACTCCACTACTCGGGAAATAATAGCAAGACTGACAAAGGGCATTACAAAAATTTTTAAAACTTCTACAAGAGCTGGGTGTGATGGCACACACCTATAATGCAATCACTTGCAAGGCTGAGGTAGGAGGATCATGAGTTAGAGGGCAGCCGGGGATATATACCAAGTTCAAGGCTATTCAAGGCAACAGAGTTAAAGCCTATCTCAAAAAACTGAGACAAAACAAAAAATTGTCTGCATGGCAAAGAAAATAACAGCCTGAAGAGACAGCATACAGAATGGCGAATATCTTTGCCAGCTCTTCTTCTGATAGAGGACTAATATCCAGAATATATAAAACCACAACAAATTAATATAAAAAACTCCCAAGTAATCCAATTATTGTTGTTTAGATATAAAATGTCCCTCAATAGTTTCATATATGAAGGGTGATTGAACCATGGGTGCAACACACTCATTAATGGATTAATCCACTAATGAGTTCAGGAGTTTAATATGCTGTTAGCAGTTGGGGCCTGGTTGGAGATTGTCATGGGGGTGACACTTGGTGTAATGGTCAATACATTGTGTCAATTTGGGAACTCTAGAAGTTTAATTAAGTATCTCAACAGTTCTATATCCTGGGGTGTAGAGGACATGACTTTACTGCTCTGTGATGTTCACTGTGTCAACCTGAGAAGTTCAGAAGTTTAACTAAGTGATGCAGCAGCAGACCAAGGTCCTCACTTTGTAAACATCCTGAGCCTGTGCAAGAGGAGGGCATGGGAGATGGGGTAGGTGGATAGCCTGCTTATAATATAAGGGAGGAAAAGAGGCTTGCTCTTTCCTTGCTTTTTGCTCTTGCTGCTTTTGCTGTCTTCTGCCACCTTGAAGTGTTGCCCCACTGCCATGCCACCCTGCCCTGGAGCCAGCTGATTATGGATTGAAACTTCCACAAACTGTAAGCTAAACAAACTTTTCCTTCCTTCATTTTGGGTGTTGGGTATTTCATCTCAGCAATGAGAGAAAAGTAACCAAGACACCTCGAAAACTATATTTTTGGCTCTAGCTTCTCCCCTTTCTCTCTGCTTCCTTGATGCCATAGGTTGAGCACCATCTCCTCCATCATGCCCTTTTACCATCCTATGTCTTCCTTGGAACCAGCCAACCATGGAATGAAACTATGAACCAAAATAAATGGTGCCCTCCTTTATGTTGCCGTTATCAGATATTTGGTCTTAGATATGGGACAGTAACTAATACAGAGATCAGTACCAGAGAAGTAGACTGTTGATTTAACTACTCTTGACAATCTTGTTTAGAAACCTGTGGAACTTGTTTGTAGAGGAGATCCAAAGGTTGGGAATGTTGGCTAGAGAATCCTTACAATTCTGTAAGCAGAGTAAGCAAAGGCTTATGGAAGATTCTGATCAGCACTCAGAAGACCAGAATGCTAATAGGAATGTGGACAATAAAGGCCAGACTTGGGAGGTTTTGGTTGGGAGTGAGGACTCAATTGACAATTAGGCTAGAGGTCATGTGTATTGTATTCTGGCAGAAAACTTGTCTTCATCTTGCCCATGTCCTCAAACTTTGCAGGAGACTGAGATTAAAGATGTTCACTAATTAATCTGTTAAAGGAAATTTCAAAGCAACCCAGTATTCAGGCTATAGCATGAGTAATGTTGACTGCTTTTAGCCAGATTTACAGTGAAAACCTGGATTTAATAACAGTTTTATCAGAAAGGAAGCACCCACAAAGTTGGTGTCATAGACAACGTGGTTGTTGAAAACATTAGCATTAAAAAGAAGTCAAGTATTTTGCAATAGAACAATAACAAAGATGTTTTAAAGGCACCTCAGGAATTATTTAGAGGCTCAAAAAGGCAAAACTGCAAAGTTTCATTGAGAAGAGCACCCCTGGGCTCCCTGCTCAAGAAGAGTTGCCTAAGGAATTGGTTCTCTGAGACTGTTTCACAGTACTCAATCATCCAGGCTCTCAGTAGCCTTTATAGCCATGATCTAATTGGGCCTGACTGCTATTCATCCTTTTTGCAGACCTTGGAATCATCCAAGTGCATGCAGCCACACTGAACGTGACTTGCTTCCCCATTTGATCCCCATTTAATCCCCAATTATGTAAGCAACTATACTTGTTGTAATCTTATTGGTTCAACATAGTTTTGTTCCACCTCACACCCACTTTGTAATTTCCCATTGGATCAATATACCTAAGCAACTATACTTGTAATCTTAGCAGTTTTGTCTCACCTTGAACCCATCTCACCTCATGGATTTTCTCAATAAAACACCCTCAAGAAGTGGGTGTCTTAGTTACTTTTCTTTTGTTGCTGGGACAAAACATCCAACAACCAAAGTTAAAGGGGAAAAGATTTATTTAGCTCAGTTTATAGAGGTTTCAGTGCATAATCAGCTGGCAACAAGGCAGAGTGGCATGGTACAGGGGCAACAGTTCATAGTGGTAGCAAAGACAGCAAAAGCAACTAAAGCAAAAGGGGAGAGAAGCTAGCCTCTTTTCCTCCCTTATATTGTATGCCCTAGAGTGGGTATAGCACTCATGCTCCAATCCTAGCACTGGACAATGAACCAATCACAAACTCTAGATTCAGCCACCCCTGAAGTCCACCTACCATGACTGCATGAGGTTTTGGAGGGACATCTGGACACAAATAATAGCAGTGGGGTTGGCAGGCAACCCACTTTCTGGGCCCCTCTCTGTCTCCTCTAGATAGAAGCTATATTTCTCTCAATAAACTGTTCCTACAGTTTAATGTAGTTCCTCAAGTTCACTCGATTTTATGGAACACAAATTTGGCATTTCAGACATCTGTAGGCTGAGTTATAATATTTCCCTTGTATTATTTGAAGGTCCATATAATCATCCCTATATTACATGTCCTATATCAAGAAGGGCCACTAATTTGCCCTGGCTGGCCTAAAACTTGCCTTCCTCCTCCCTTAGCCTCCTAAGTAGCTAAGATTACAGGGGTGCACCATAGTGCCTGGAAATTTTTCTGTTTCTTAAAATACATGGTGAATAATGGAGGAAAAAGCCAGGCATGGTGGTGTACACCAAATGTTTAAAAAACATATATCTGATAAAAGACTTACAGCCAGGTATAGTGGCACATGCCTATAATCCCAGCACTCAGAGGCTGAGGCAGACAGATTGCTGTGAGTTTGAGGTCAGCCTGGGGTACATAATGAAACTCTGTTTCAAAACAACAAAAACTGCTGTCACATTTTATAACTTTATACTATTTTTTAAAAAAGACCTGTATCTCCAATAGAGAAAATACTCTCACAATTAAGAACATTAAGAAATCAAAATTTTTAAAATTATTAAAAACTTTAAGATACTTGATCAAAAAATGAAGTACAAATAAGCATCAAAAATGTTTATCACAATCAGTCACTAAAGAAATGAAAATTGGAGGGCTGGGGATTTAGCTCAGCGGCATAAGTGCCTGCCTTGCAAGCACGCGGTCGTAAGTTTGATTCCAGGTACTGATTAAAAACAAAAATGAAATGAAAATTGGGACCAGATATATAGCTCAGTCATATAAGCACCTACCTGGCAAGTGTGAGGTTGTGAGTTCAATCCCCCCCCCAAAAAACACAAAAAAACCAAAAACAAACAAACAAAAAACCGGAAAAAGTATTATGAGATACTAATAGACAACTATTATATTTGCTAATATTATTTTAAAGACAAAACTCTTGATACTAAGTCCTGGTGAATATTTAAAGTAATGGAAACTTTCATACATCAGTAGTAGGAATGCAAAATTTGTACTATTTAAGTAATGTAAGAGTTTCTTATAAAATTAAAAATACATCTACCACATGACCCACCAAATCTATTCCTAAGTAATTTTATCCACAAATGTTTAAAAAAATTTATTCATAATTACTAAAAGCTGGAGAAAATGTCTAGCAACTCTTGAAGAAACAAATCCTGTATGTGCACATAATACTTTTCAGCAACAAAAAATTACTAATACAACAACATGGTTGAATCCATAGCACTATACTCTATGAAGGAAGAACAAAAGGCTAACATGATTCATTACATAGCATTCTGAGGGGCTAGGGTGTTTGTGCACTTGCCTAGAATGCGTGAGACCCTGGGTTCCATTCCCAACGCCCAAAAAGAAATCTGAAAAAAAGCAACAGATTCAGAATTCAGCCAAGTGGTTTCCAGGGATGACGTGGGGAGCAGTGGAGAGGCGAGAGGGGGCTGACTGTAGAAAAGGATGAAGGAAATTTTGGGGAAGATAGAAATGTCCCCTATCTTGGTTGTGGCTGTGATCACATGCCTGCTGAAACTCAAGAGTGAATTTTTTCCCTCAGTGCTAGGGTCCATGCCCTTCACATGCTAGCCAAGTGAGCTATACCCAAAGCACAATAGGATAGCTTTTGTTACATGTAATTACACCTCAGTAAGCCTAATTTAAAAGAAAAAAAACAGATATAGCTACATAAGGTAAATTTATGGCCTTCAATGCAGTATGAAAAATGCCAACATCCTCCAATATGGGGCTAGTCAACATCATATGCCCTGATTGGACTAGCACTAAGGAAGGCACAATCTCATTTCCTCGATATTCCTGCCAAGAATGTAAGACCTGCCTCTGAGCATTAGGAAACCATAAATAGTTCCACCTCAAGAGTCATCCTACAAAACTAAGGTTGTACTCCTTGGAATAGGTAGATAAAGAGATATAACACCTGAATATATTCTGTGTTCCCACATGGATTCTGAACTAGAGATGAACATTGTTGCAAAGTGTAAATCATGTCTGTGGGGCAGAGCAGTGTCTTCCTATGCTTGCTTCTTTACTTGGAGGGTTGGACTGTCACTGTGTAGAAGAGTTTGGGGGAACTGCATGTTGGAATATTAGCAGTAATGGCATCATTCCTGCAGCATACCCTCATGTGATTCAGAAAGATTTATGGAGATTGTAGGTATTAGTTGCAAAAAGAAGGAAAGGGGGACAAGACAAAGGGAATAGGGAGAGAGTAGAGGTGGGAACAGGGGGAGAAGAAGGGGGAGATTAGAGGAGTCGGGAAGGAGAGGGTGGGAGAGAACAGAGAGAAACTGTAATGTTGGGGGAATGTAAGCATGGACACAGAAGCCTTGCATACTCTTTCCAGAACTTCTGAAAGCTTGAAATTATTGAAAAATAAATTGTTAGTATATATGCATATCATATATAGTTTAAAAAACTGTTCCAAGTATCCCAAGATAGCCAGTGTATTTCCCTATAAAAAGAAACTGTGATCCTGAGAAACCCATCTCATGTGCTGTCTGAACCCAAGTGCATCTTTTCTTGGCTCCCAGAAGCTTTACATTTGCTGACTGTCTCTTTTTCCAGGTATTAGTTTAGTTTTTGCTTCTTGTCTTGGGCAAACTTGCCAGTCCCTCTTCGTCTTGTCTAACTCATTGTCTGGACTCTTTCCATAACTAGCGACCACTAGACCAACCTCATCTGTCTGGAAGGAATAAAACCTGCTGTACATGTGGGAATCTGACCTGCACATCATTGGGAAGTTAGTCCTTTTGGTGGCAGCAGTGACTGGAAATCTGCTTGTATAATGCAATCATTTTGCAATCTCTACCAGGTGAATGAAGGGCATCTACTCTCAGGTTACAACAAAAAGAAAATTTGTTTTGTAAATCTTTATTTATTTAGGTACCAGGAATTAAACTCAGGACTGTGTGCTTGCCAAGCAAGCACTATGCTGCTGAGTAAAGACTTTATTACCCAATTGCACAGGATATATGGCCAAGAATCAACATCTGGGATCTCATCCTATTTAAAAGCTTTTGCACAGCAAAAGAAACCACCAACAGAGTCAAAAGACAGTACACAATGTGGGAAAAAATGTTGACAGCTGTTCCTCAGACAAACAAGGACAAGCTGTTCCTCTAGACTAATATCTAGAATATATAAAGAACTAAAAAAAAAAAAATCAGATCCCCCCCAAATGTAAAGACCTAATCTAAAATGAGCATTTGTAATAAGTAGACACTTCTCAGATGAAGTAGAAATGGCACATAAATAGATTAAAAAAAAAAAAAGTTCAATATCCCAGTCAGTTGAGAGATGCAAATTAAAGCAATGCTGAGAAAGAATGGCTATTATCAAGAGATCAACCAATAATAAAAGAAATCCTTCTCCACTGTTGGTAGGAGTGTAGATTGCTGCAACCACTGTGGAAATCAGTGTGAAGATTCCTCAAAAAACTAAAACTAGAGGTTTCATTTGATCTAGATATCCTCTTTCCAGGTACCCTCCTAAAAGAAAATCATCAAACCACAGGGATATACACACACTCATTTTTATAGTGGCACAATTTGTAATAGCTCAATCTGGGAAACAGCCCAAATGCTTATCAGCTGATGAATGGATAAAAAAAGATGTGATTTTTTTTTTACACAATGGCGTACTACTCTGCCATAAAGAATGATAAATTTGAGCCATTTCTAGCTAAATGAATACACCTTGAGATCATACTCTTTAAGTGACATAATTCGGACACACATATTTAAACCTTGCATTGTTGCTCTGGTGTGAAAAACTAAAAACATAAAATAAGGACCAAAATATATAGTAGCTATTGGGAAACAATGAAAATGTTCAAATGTGAAGGGGAACAAGGTAGGGGCAAGGGAGAAAGAAGATTCAAGAAAAAAAGAATAGAAGGAAATTGGAAAGAAAGCTTTTGTATATAAGGAGAGGAAAGGGATTGAAGGGAAGAGAGGGGAACGGGGGAAAAAATGTAAGATATACACAGGTACAAATTCCCTATGATGAATGTTATCATAATTTAAATCCATTTTATTCAAAGATAAATAAGAGGAAAAAAACTATAACAAAATTGCA
The DNA here is from genome assembly GCA_004027455.1 of Hydrochoerus hydrochaeris. Lineage (NCBI taxonomy): Eukaryota > Metazoa > Chordata > Mammalia > Rodentia > Hydrochaeridae > Hydrochoerus > Hydrochoerus hydrochaeris. The sequence goes on along the minus strand of PVLA01006250.1, from coordinate 78,931 downwards.
AAGCACATCAATCAGGGGTAACAATGGTACATATGTTGTACATTGTAATCCCCAAATCATTCACCCAGAGCACAGGACATCTGCCTGTATCATGTATATCTAAAATGTACCAATAAACTGAAAAAAAAAGAATAAAAGAAAAAGCCCTTAAATAAACCTATTTTCTCAACATTTTCTAAGAATAAACTGAATATCTAATACTCTAAATGTGGTAGGAAAAAATGTGACAGGTTTTTGTGGGGGATGGGGTACCATGGCTTGAACCCAGGGCCTTCACATTGAGCTATATATATCCCTAGCTCTTTTCTTATGCTTCATTTTGAGACAGGCTCTTGCTAAATTGTCCAGTTGGGTTTGAACTTGCAGTCCTCTTGCCTCAGCCTCCCAAAATGCTAGGATTACAAGTAAGGTCCACCACAACTGGTTTATGGCACTCTCCCCACCCCACCCCCACTTTTTTTTTTTTTTTTTTTGGCCTTGTTTGAGACAAGCTTTTACTATGCAGTTCAGGCTGGCCTTGAGCTCACTTTGTAGCCCAGGCTGGTCTTGAACATTCAACAATCTTCCTTATAGCAGCTTTTTAAGAAAAACCATCTTTCTCACATAAGAAAATGAAGAAATTGTTTCCATGGAATCAAATAAGATGTACTTGATAATATATATTTTTTTCACATACATTATATATTTTTCTAGTTGTATCACTGTGGAGTAATACACAAAATACAAAATTTTGGCTGGGTGTGGTGGTGTATGCCTGTAATTCCAGCACAGGAGCTGGGACAGAAAGATCACCATGAATTCGAGGCCAGCCTGGGCTACACAGTGAGTTTAAAACCAACCTGAATACACTGTGACACCCTGTCTCAAAAAATAAATAATTTTTAAAATTTGGATTTGTTTTCCTACAAAGAAAACTATTAATCTGAACTTTCTACATTTTTTTTAACTGAGAATCAAACTCACAACCTCATGCTTGCCAGGCAGGTGCTGTACTACTGAGCTATATCCCCAGGTACATTTTTTTTTGTATTTTTTGTATATTTCTTATACATATTTAATAAGGTATTACTCCTACATAATATTTAGTAATTTCTAGGATAAAGAATTTTGTTTAAACAAAAAAGTCTGATAAATTTTAACATAAGAATATCAAAAGTATAGTAAGTTCTCTCATTTTTTCTTGGCATGGTAATGGGGATTGAATCCAAGGCTTTGTAATGAGCTACATCCCAGACCTCTATATATTTTTATTGTGAGACGAAATGTAAGTTGCTCAGATAGTATTTAAATTTGAGATCCTCCTACCTCAACCTTCCAGAGTGCTGGGATTAGACATGTGCTACCACACTTGAATAAAATATATATTATGATCTATAGTACATCAATTTATATATTAACTTTAAGATGTTGAGCTGTATTTATTTGACTGATAATCTTGAGATAAGCATGGTGGTACATGCCTGTAATCTCAGCACTCTGGGAGGCTGAGGCAGGAGGATTGCAAGTTCAAGCCCAGCCCAAGAAATTAAGAACCTGTCTTAAAATTAAAAAATTTTTTTATGAAGGGCTAAGGTCATAAGAGATCTTAGACTCAGTCTCCAGTAACATATGCACACACACAACTCTAGAGAAAAAAATCTTTGCATGTTTGGTAATTCCTAAGTAATATAAAATAATCAAACTAATAATAGCCACCAAGCATACATAGATACATTTGGATTTTTTAATTAACTTTTTGCAGTCATGGGAATCCAAACCAGGACCCTCCATATGCTAGGCTGGTACACCTAGTGATCTACATCTATTAACTTGGACTTTATTAGTTATACAGTAGTTCTTTGGGTATTGATGAATACAGTCGTTTTGCTATTTTGATGTGTTGAAAGGGATATGCGTGTGGCTGTAAGATATTGTCCATGTGTACTTATGAGCTCTGCTGGACTACTAAATATTATATACAAGATAGTCCTCACATGTCATGTAAGAGTTCCTATAAGGTGAAAGCAGATTCTTTGATTTTTTTTTTTTTAATTTTGGTACTGGAAATCAAACTCAAGACTTCATGCTTGCCAGGGAGGCACTGTGCCACTGCGCTATACCCCTGACCCTCCAAGTTTTAATAACATACATGATGGAGACATCTGTTTTGATCTGGGTGTGGTTTGCTTCTCAGGGTCCGGAGAGCTGGAAGCCTGATGTCCAGGACAGCAGCTCTAAGCCCCAGGTCTAACAGCTGCAGGATAAGCCATAACCAGTGTACTGGAGGTCCTGCCCTTAGGTGAGCTCGCGAAGGGATGGTCAGTGTGAAACCAAGTCTCACCCTGCAGCCCCGCCTGGAGCCGTCTTTCCCGGGCTTCTGTGGGAATGCACATGAGGCGGAACACAACCGCCCGATCTTGGACTTTTAGCCTCTAAAACTGAGCAAAGTAACACTTTCCTGACACACGACCCAGCCTTGGGGATCTCACTGCAACCTCGAAACAGCCTCAAATACCGCTCTAATGTGAAAAGTGGGGAGAAGTACATAAACACTGTAGCTCCCATCTCACGGGTTTGGTAGGGATGTTGACGGGGACATCAGCTTTGCACAGCGGTGGAGGACGGCACCGCCGCGGCTCAGAGGGGACGGAGGGGACCCCAAGGTGTCGGCCAGCCAGCGCCACAGGAAGACCCGTCCGGAAAGACAGACGGAACGTCAGTGAGCTGAAATCTGAACAGTCGGCCAGACTGTAAGCTCCCGCAGCACTGCTTTTCTTTCGGCGTGGTTTATAGCACCTGAAGATATTGCAACCGATTTGAAAACAGCGATGAAATTTGTTAAGAATTTCGGTCAATTTTGTTAAACTTTTATGGGTTTAAGATAACTTGTGAAGATTTTAAGGTCAGACAAACCGCTGGATTTTAACGGCTGTGCAGGGCGGTCCGCGTGGGGCCTCAGGCCTCGAACCCTAACCGGCGGCGCCCTTGACCTCGCGCCGTCCAGCAGAGTCGGCCGCCGTCAGGCGCCGTGAGGGGAGCACACGGCCTGGCAGCGCGGCCGGGCCAGGTTCTCCTCACTCTACCCTAATGCGCTCTAGACTCCCCGCGAGAAGTCTGCGTCCTCACCTTCCACCCGCTCCCTGCTCGCACCTCAGGCCGGAAGCTCGCGGAAGCTGGGTACACTGCATGACAGGGGCGCGCGCGGGGCACGCCGGGAACTGGGGGCCAGTCTCGGGGTAACGGGAGTATGCGCGGAGCATGCCGGGAGCGGCGGAGCTGTTTGTGTATGTGTGTTGGTCAGGCTGGGAAACGCGGCTGTGCGCGCAGCACAGTGAGAGCGGAGGGCAGGGCAGGTTGATCCGGAAGGACTGATAGGAGGTGACCCCGGCTTCCCTAGCAACCGAGCGGTTTAGTGCAGCAACCATCCGGCAGTCCCGCCGCACCGTAGTGATGCCGCTGCAGCCCAGCGGTTACACCTGGCAGCAGACGCCGACTACGGTCTTCCTCTCTCTGCCGCTGCGCGGCGTCTGCGCCAGGGACGCGGATGTGTTTTGCGCGGAGAGTTACCTGAAGGTAGGCGCTGGGGCCTCGGTCCGGGGGCGCGCTCGCAGGAGTTCGTGCGGCCGGTCGGTGAAACGGCCCTCTTAGGTTTTCATCCGGCTTTGAAACACGAGTGCTCTTCCCCAGAGCCAAAGGCGTCCTGCTCGGCGACACGTGCGTTCCCGCGTTTATAACACCACAATTCATAGCAGTGAATCTCGCAAGCAGGCTATGTGGCCCTCAACAGACGAACGGATAAAGAAAACGTCGGTATTCGTACGTGATGGAATAGTGCTCGGCTCTAAAGAAAGATAAATGCGACCCATTTCCAGCACCCTGGGAGGCTGAGAAAATGGATGCATCTTGCAAACATAATGTTAGGGAAAATAAGTCAGACACGCAAGCTTAAACCCATATGATTTTTTTTTTCTCGGTACCGGGGATCAAACTCACAACCTCATGCTTGCCAGGCAGGCACTTATGCCACTGAGCTATATTCACGATCCTCGTGACTTTTTTCGTTTGTGTTATCCTTAGTGCAAATAAAGACCAAAATAAAAGATCAGTAAAAGGAAACAGAAAGGTAGATCTCTGCAAATGGGAAGGGGACCAAGAGACCCAGGATGGGGAGCAGGGAGGGACAGAACGGGGCGGAAAAACATTACAGATGTTAGTTTACCAACTGCCCATCGTGAAGGTAATCAGTATATGTCTCAAACATAAACTTTAAAAAATAACTATAATAATGAAAATGGGAAAAGGAGATCTAAGACATAAAGAGGGAAGAGTGGGTGAGTGGGGAGGAGAAGGGAAATAAAAAGAATCAAAATATATAAACACATATGGCTGCTCTCAGAGGAATGTAAACATGTACTGCAAATATGAATTAATAAAATAGAATATATTTTTTTAAAGCCATGAGACAATGGGAATTTAGCTCAGAGGCATAAGCCCCTACTCGGCAAGCACTAGTTTATGAGTTCAAAAACCAAAAACAAAACAAAAAACCAAAAACGAACAAACAAAAAACCAAAAATGAACAAAAGCCATGAGACCAGAAACAAAACAAAGGAATTCCAACTGCCTGTAATCTCGGGAGGCTGAGGCAGGAGTATTTTGAGTTCAGTTAGCCGGGACTACATAATAAGGTCCTGTCATCCTGTCTCAAAAAAAAAAAAAAAATTTCACCAAATAAGAAACAGAATTACAGTGGCACATGCCTGGAATGCCAGATAGATACAGAATAATTCTAAGTTCCAGGCCAGCCTGGGTTACATAGACTCCCTTTCCAAAGTATAATAATACATAAAAATAGGAAGCAGTGTCAGGGAGCTGAAGCTCAGATTTTCCCTGATGGTACCAAGCTGGAGGTGGAAGACAGAGAACAAGGCCTTCTTGGCATATGGGGGTTCATCATGTGCAGTAGCTCCTTCAAAGGAATATAGAGTTGCTAGAAGTAAGCATTTGCACTCTGACAATTCTTTTGGTGAAAACAAAGGTTCTCCTGAGTCCCTCGTCCATTCTGTCTTCAGGCAGTACAAAAAAGAGCAGAGCAGAAATATTTTGGGGCTGTTGTATGTAAGTCTTGTGGCATGGTCTGCACTGCTTCCAGTCCTAAGGATGAAATGCAGAGTGTGTAGTATCACAGATTTCTGGAGAAAAATCAAATATGCAAGCTGAAAAAGAGAACAAAGAGCAGCAGAATTTGGGGGTGGAAAGATCCTGTTGGCCCTGCCACGTGGTCCAAGTTATATTATCAGAGATAGAACAGATGTCCAAGAACTTCTTGATCATCAGTTGAGCTTCCTGCAAGTTGTTCCCAAGTGTCCAAAGCCAAAACTTTTCTCTTTGTATTGGGTGTTTATCGGCAGAGCCCATCAGATGGGCCCTCAGTGTCCTTCCTGTGCCAGGTGGCCCAGGACCCTCAGATTCTGGAGAAGTCCAAGAACCTGGCAGTGTTCACATGTTCCCACAGTCTGTGGCATAATAAGGATCTAAGCTTTCAAAGCAAGGAGAAGAAAGAGCATTGCAAAACAACTGGTAGACACTCAGGAATTGCTTCATGTTCTGCCATTCTCTTAGCAAAATGAAGTTTTCCGACCCAATCCCAGATGGCAAGTGATTTGCAGTCAAATACTGCAACATCCTAATTTCTTTGTATACAATTTTAAATAAATTGTATATAACTATATTTAATCAGTTATATATAATTTTATTAGTTAAAGCCATTTTCAACTATAAAACAACTACTATGTGGATAAGTTCAGGTAATTCCTTATACAGTATAAGCAAGTTAATATCAAAATAAAGACCACCGAGACCAAAAAAGCCTGAAGTGATGGTATACCCCTGAAGTTCCAGCACTTTGGGAGGCTGAGGCAAGAAGATGGCAAATTGGAGCCCAGCCTGGGCAACTTAGTGACTTATTGAGACTCTGTCTCAAAAGAAGTTTGGGATGTAGCTAAGTGTGAAGGTCCTGAGTTCAATACTCAGTACCACAAACATAAATAAATAAAGTAATTCTACATAGTAGTTGTCACATCTGTAGACGAATGTTATAAGATCAGAGATTACTTTTATTCAGGATTTCGTCATATGTGTTGGCTAATTTTCTTTCTTTGAGGCAGGGTCCCAGGCTGGCCTTGAACTCAAGACAGTCCTCCTGCCTCAGCCTCCTCAGTGCTGGGATTATAGGCTTTGCTAAATTTTGCTACCTGCAGGGGCTTTAAGGAAAGGTAGCTTGGTCTTAATTCTGTTCTTTTCATTCATATAGTTCAGGCTGGCCACAAACTCACAGCGATCTTCCTACCTTAGTCTTCTAAGTGCTGGGATTCCAGGCATGCACCACCCTGCCCAGGCACACATTTCTTTTAATGACAGTGTCTTTCAATTATGTGACTAACTTACTCTCTTCTCTTCCTCTGAGCAGGTCAACTTTCCCCCGTTTCTGTTTGAGGTGTTTCTCTATGCCCCCATAGATGATGGGAATAGCAAAGCCAAGATTGGAAATGATGCTGTTTTCTTCACCCTGTACAAGAAAGAAGCAGTCATGTGGGAGACCCTTTGTATGTCGGGTGGTAGGTATTTTTTTTATTAAAATATGTTCAAAAAATAAAGTGTTCAAATTAAAATGTGTGTTTGAGCATGTCTCAAGGAAAAGTGAACCCAAGCAAAGGGGTGACACTTGAAGGCTCACGTAGACCTGCTTACTGTGGGAAGTAAGGGCGACTGCGTAGGCTGGGACCGGTGGGGTTTAGGGAAGATGGAACAGCAAAACAGCATTTGTATCAAAGTTTGCTAGGGTGTGGCCCAGGCTTCTGGTCTCTTGTCCTGTGGTGGGAGTTAATGCCAGCAGGGGTGGAGACAGATCCTGTAGACCTAGCTACTCACGAGGCTGAGGCAGGAGGATCATCTGAGCTCAGGTGTTGGAGGCAGCCTGGGAAATAGAACAGAAAAGTCAGTGGTCCCTGGAAGTGCTGCAGCAAACAGAAACACCAAAAGGGCACTCAGAATTTGGAGGCAAATTTATTTACCTTGATGGGCTGATAGGGATTCAATCAATCACTGAAATATCAGGCCTTGATCTTTGGTACCCTAAGGTTTATATTTGCAAGCAAGAAGTACAGAAGCAGAGTAGTTGACAGTTATTGATTGGTTACATCTTAGCTCATTATTACTAATTGGCCTAAAAGAAAATGCAAGTATGCAAATTCAAACTCCTGGCAAACCAGGAGTTACAGGAAACATGTGCTTGAGATAAGGTACAGAGTTCAGGATATGGGCAGCTAAATAAAGGAAATATCTATCTGGCATTGGTGGAAGACAGGAAGACAGACCTGTTCAGGGAGTGGTTACTTGCAGGAAACTTAACCCTAAAAACCTGACTGCTCCTCCTCAGAAGATGGGGCTCGAGAGAGATGTATGACGGCTGAGGGTGCTGTGCTGTGCTTTAGGATCTGGGTTCAGGCGGCCAAGAGGAGCTAGGAGGAGGCCTCTGCTTGCTCCAGTCACAGCAGTCAGTTTACAGAGCAGCGTCTTCCAAACCCTTCCGTCCTGTTCTAGGAAAGGGATGGCACCAGCCTTAAAAGAGCATCTCTTCTGCTTCTGCTTACGTAAGCCCAAGCGCAACACGGGAGCACCCTGGGTGAACCAATGTTGTGAAGGGGCTGTGGAGCTTGGCTGCCCCACCAGTGGGCCTGATGTGCGCCAAAGGCTCAGAGCCTGCACCAGCCAAGATTCACCCGTCACCTGACTACCAGCTCCCCCTCCCCCAGCACCCCAGACTGTCTCCATTCCAGTCCCTAAGGCTAATCTCCCTTGGGACCTACTGCTTCCTTCCCGGAAGTAATGGATCACAGGCTGCAGCCTGGAAGCTTTGAGCTACAATGAATATACAAATAATCATGATCAGGGCACGTGTCTGTAACTCCAGCACTGGGAGGCTGAGGCAGGAAGATCACAAATTTGAGCCAACCCGGGCAACTTAGTGACTTAGTGAGACCCTATCTCAAAAGCAAAAATAGAGGGGGATGTAGCTCAGTGCCAAGACCTTGGGTTCAATCCCCACTACAGAAAAAAAAAATATTCTGTTATAATATGTGCCCAACTTTTCCTTGAGTCGGCCCTTTCCTCTCTGTGTACAAGTTATCACAGTATTTAGCCCTGGGGATGAATCCAGGGCTTTGTCACTGAACTACATACCCAGCCCTTTTTAAGATGTACTTTTTTAGTTTAAAACACGGTCTCATTAAGTTACTAAACTCCCTAGGCTGGGCTCAAACTTGCAGTCCTCTTGCCTCAGCTTCCCCTACTGTGCCTCCATGACCAGCATTTTATGTTTTGAAGGTGCTTTGATCAGTTAGTTCAGGTGATTCCCACCAATCTTCTTTTAAGAGACCTCATAAGGATGATTTATTATGAATGAGTTTACAAGCAAATCGCCTTAGCTTCTTGACAGAAAAGGATAGATGTGTTCTCATCCCCTTCCTTCTATTTCCTTCCTCCCTGTCATCCCTCCCACCCTTCTTCCTCTTCACTATTATTATGGTAAATGGCTTATCTTTGAATGTTAGCTTCTTGGCCAGTTTCGTACTAAAATATGTCTCTTCACTTAGGAAGTTGCATCAAAAGAGATCCCATCATAGCTCGCTTGGTAAGTAGACCTCTCCTAAGCCAGACCAGTTCATTGCCATCCTAAGTTAACATGTTCTTTGTATTTTAGTTAACAAAGAGATGATGCAGGCAATCAGAGAAAAATCTATTTTACGAGCACAATTGAGAGCAAAAGAGGCAACAGAAGCAAAAGCTACAGCAAGACAAGAAGATCAAAAATACGCATTAAATGTCATGATGAAGGTAAGTGCTGGCTGCTGAAACTCTGTGCAATAACCTGTTTACTGCTTAACTGAAAATCTCATGAAAGTCAAGGGTGTAGAAGTTGGACAGTAAGCTGGGCATAGTGTCATGTACTTGGACTCCTAGCTATTCTGGAGGCTGAGGCAGGAGGATCACTTAAGCCAAGGAGTTCTAGGCCACCCTGGTCAGCCTAGTAGGATCCCATATCATAAAGTTACTATGGTATGCTGTACTTCTTTTTAATGTTAAAATGATGGGCATAATTGTTAAAAGCAAAAACTATAGATGAAATATTAGATAATGACAGTATCTTTTTAACTGATGAGGCTTTCAGGTGAGGGATTTAATCAGCAATGTATTTTTGAGGTACAATTCATATGCTATACAATTCACCCATTTAAAATGTATAGCTCAGGCAGGCATGGTAGCATTTGCCTGTAATCCCAACATTGGGAGGCTGAGGCAGGAAGATTGCCATGAGTTCGAGGCCAGCCTCAGCTATATAAGGGAGTTTAAGACCAGCCTGCCCTATGTGGAGAGACCCTGTCTCAAACCAAAAAAAAAAAAAAAAAAAGAGAGAGAGAAAAACAAAAATCTGATGTAAAGTATATAGCTCTGTGATTTTTCATATAATTTGATGTGCAGACTTCATCATGGTCAGTTTTTATCACCCCAGAAAGAAACACAGAACCTGTAATAGTCATTCCTACCAGCTGTGGTGGTGCATGCTTATAATTCCAGCACTCAGGAGGCTGAGGCAGGAGGATCACTGTGAGTTCAAGGCCAGCCTGGGCAACAAAGTGAGTTCAAGGCCAGCCTGAACTGCATAGTGAGACCCTGTCTCCGAAAAAAACCCAAAAAGTTATTCCCTACTTCCTCGATATCTAGTCCTAGGCAAGTCGTAATCTGTCATTTTCCCTACTCTAATTTTTACAAATAATGTTTTTAAAATCAACAGTTCACAGTTCCAAAGGTTCTCTTCTTTTCCATCTCTTCTGCCTGGCTTTGAAGCAGAGCTTGTGTTCTATGCCTGGTCCTGTACTCAGGAATTGGACTCATGGCCGACTGGCCAGGCCCCTCTTAGTTTTCGTGATGATGTCCATCTTTTCTTGATTTTATTATCATGACTATCAACCTTTAGATTTTCATTATTTTCCTACAATTTTTTTTCTTTCTTTGTTGTTTTGAGACAGGGTCTCTCTATGCAGTTCAGGCTGGCCTTGAGCTCACCAGCCCAGGCTGGTCTCAAACCTGCAGTGATCATCCTGTCTCAGCCTTCCAAGTGCTGGGATTATAGGCATGTACTACCATGCCCAGCTCCAAAAAAAATTTCTTTTTTGGTACCAGGGATTGAATTCACAACCTCACGCTTGCCAGGCAGGTATTTATGCCACTGAGCTAAATCTCCAGGCCCCCCCCGCATTTTTTTTTTTTTGTACCAGGGATCGAACTCACAACCTAGTGCTTACCAGGCAAGCACTTGAGCTGCTGAGCTAAATAACTAGCCCTCAAATTTTTTTTAAAAAGCAAGATAATGTAAAACTTATTGTAACAAATAAACATTCCTGAAACTAAAGAAATAGTTGAGAAAATGGCTGATTAGTGAGCAACAAAATACAAAGCCTCCTGGGAGAAATAACTCATATGCCAGAATAAAACACTCTGGAGAGACCCAGACAGAGAGAGATGGATCCTCTTGACACAGGAAGAAATTAGAACGTAAAAAATCTCATCAAATACTTTGAGACTACAACTGAAACAGCTAAAAATTACAGGACACAGTATTTTCGTGGTGACCCACCAAGTTGGCACCAGCTTGAATCCACACCAGCAGGCAGAGCCGCCCAAACTCGTTCCTGCCGCCACTCACAGGAAGCACAGCAGCACTGAAGTCAGGGGTTGGTGAGCCAAATGGAGAGCAGAGCTGGTGAAGGGACCTTCATTAATCCATGGTCAGTGCTGGGAATGAGACTCCCCGCCCTGGAAAGGCACGACCAAATGGGTGACATATTGGAATTGGGCAGGAGGAGCCTGAACTGGGAGCAACAGTGACTTCAGTTGGTTGCTCCCTCCCCAGAGCAGATTCTTGGGATTTGCTTGGACTGGGCTGCACCCCTGGCCAGGACCCAGTGAGCTGTCCCAAATTGATTCCCTGCGCCTAGCACGCACTAACCCAGTGAAGGCACCTGAAGTTTGGCTGGTCTGGTGGGGAGGGGCAGGCATATGCAGCCACTGCTTACACCTCAGTGACAAGAGAAGGCAGGAGAGGGCGGAGTTCCCTCACCAGCGTGCTTTGGAGGAAACGTGGCCAACAGGGAAGGTGGCTGGGACCTGCACTGTAACCTGTGTGGAGGAAGCCAGGGCCATGACAGGAGAGAGAGGCAGGAGGAGGCCCCAGCCCAGAACCCTGAGAGCACTGATCCAGGAGAGGGAAAAACAAGGGAGATTAAGGGCGGCAAACACACAACATCAGACATGGCTTCAATGGACATTAAGAGATATCTTCGGGACCTTGTAGACGAGCTCAAAACTGAAATATTAAATCAGGTAAAGCAGGATATGAGTAGAGTAATAAAAGAAATGCTCTCAGGAAGCATCTCTCAGGATGATACAGAAGAAGGGAGGAACACAAAAAAAGGAGAGAAACATTCAATAAAGAATATAAAGAAAATATAGAATACATGAAGCAGATTCAAAGAGACTACCAGGAAATTAAAAACTCCATTGAAATCTGGCAAAACTTAAACTAAGGATAGACTATTAAAACTTGAAGATAAGTTGGCAGTGTGTGATCATGAAAGGAAAGATCTCTTAAAAATAACAAGGAAACAGGCAGTAACAATACAAAGGCTAGAAGATGACAAGAGAATCTACAATTTAAGAATAAGAAACATGAACGAAGAAGCAGGAATACATACAGGTGAGTTACAAAGGCTATTCACGGAAATAATTAAGGAAAACTTCCCAAGCATGGGAAAAGAAAATGACGTTCGGTTGTGTGAGGCATACAGAACTCCAGCCACCTACAACCAAAACAGATCTACACCCAGACATACAACAATCAAGATACCAGAAATTCAATATAAAAACAATATTAAAAGCCATCAGAGAAGAGAAACAGATTATCTATAAAGGTAAGCCCATCAGGATCACGGCTGACTTCTCAACACAGACCATCAGATCAAGAAGAGCTTGGAGTGAAGTATTCCAAGCCCTGAAAGAAAATAACCTCCAGCCCAGATTGATGTACCCTGCAAAACTGTCACTAGAAATTAATGAAGAAACAAGATGCTTCCATGACAAAGAGGAACTGGGGGAGTTTGTGACCACCAACCCAACCCTTCAGAGAATACTGAAGGACATTCTAGAGAGAGAGAGAAAAAAAAACAGGATTTTAGGAACAGTGGCAGAAAGGCCTCAATGAGTGGGTCAGGTAGTAGAATGAAGGAGAAACCTAGACAAAGGCAGAAAAATAGCATAGCAGAAATGAGGCAGAGAAGGATGGCTAGAATCTCTAACATAGATGGCCTTGATATACTATATTGTTAATAGTGCACCAGGTTTTAAAACCCACATTACTCACACTACTTTGCTTAGATGTATTATATTCTGTTCCAGTCATTCTACCTGTACTAGATTTGAGGGCACAGACAGTAATCCCGAAAATAACAGGATATAGTATGGTAATCATCCTTAATTTCCTATTAACTTAATCTAAAGCTCTGTAAAACCTACACTGTTTTGCCATGACTGATTGTAAACTGAATCTGGTTTGTTGGATCACTGTTTTGTATTGATAGATTTTATTCAAAGCTGTTATGATTGATAGTATCAAGTCTGAGAGTATAGGCAACTGCACTTAAGATGACAGGATCCACTAAAATATCCACTCTGGTTTGAGTATTACCTGCCTTTGAAGTTTTTTACTGTCTACAATGTTTTATTTTTACTAATATTGTTATTTACTGCTATACTCAATTATACTGCTATATTCAGTTATGCCTGATGATAGGCATAACTGAAGATAATAAGAAACAACACAGTAATCATGGTAGATCACCTTGTACTGTGGTTTTATGCGACTTTCTGGTTTCATGTTTTTATAGGAATTTGTTTTGTTTTGTCTTGCTAAGTTTTGTTTTTCCCTGTAATACAGAAAGGATAGAAACACATACAGAGATTCATGCATGCGTAGCTGTTTACATTCTCACTGTTTGATTATCTACTTTGTATGCTTTAATTTTGTAACTTGAACAACTATTTCTAAGAGGACAATATGTAATTTATTAACTAGTGACTTATTGTTTATCTTTTTTTTTTGAAGTCCGTATTACCTCTACCCTTTACATGCTTTTGTTTCTCTTTACATAAATAAAAAAAAGAAACAAATAGTTGAATATTGGTGTACATACTACTATTGGTAAGAAAAACAAAATGGAAAAATTGACTGGTAGGCAACAGTGCCTTCTGTACCATGAAGTTATCACCCACTGCTGAGAAGACGTAGGGGTGTTGATGTGTTAAATACTAGGGTGAGGGTTACCCCCAGGGACAGAGCCACAGGCTGATCTGACCCTCACTCGTGCTGCTAGCTGGACCTCCGTTCTGATCATAGCCACAGCCAAGTGAATGGTCTATGCTCAGATATTTAAATAAATTAACTGGAGCAGCTGACTCCAGTACCACATACTCACAGGAAAATTCCACTTTGGCGGGCAGACCTGTTACCACTCTAAGGCCTTCTTGCCTGAGGAGTGTAATTGTAAGCCAAAATAAACCTGTCCTCGTCTAAGTTGTGGGTGTCAGCTGCTGTGGCCCAGAGATGAGGGAAGTGACTAAGACAGCTCCTGTTAAACTGAGGGAGGAAGTCATCCTCTCCTGTTAGCTTGCAACTGCCTGACCTCCTCCTGGTTATCACTGACTCTCTCTCTCTCTGTCTCTCTGTCTCCCTGTCTCTCTCTTTCTCACACTCTCTTTTGCTGGGACTGGGATTAAACCTAGGCGTGCTAAAAAAACTGAGCTACATCCCCAGCCCTTTATTTTGAGACAGGATGTAATTTGCACATGCTAGACTCAAACTTGGATCCTGCTGCCTGAGCCTCCACAGTAGCTGGGGTTACACCCAGCTATCATTTCCCCTTTGTCAGCATATACATGCTTGCTCACTGCCATGTACAGCACCTTCTCTGTCTGTTGGCGACTCATGGTGCTCCTCTGAATTTAGAGCATGTAACGGTTAGCATCGTTCATGCTTAGTTTGTCTTGTTTGGATGCATTAGTCTGATTTCTGTTAACAGAATACCTGGAGCTAGGTAATGGTATAAAGAAAAGAAGTTTATCTGGCCAATGCTTGGGACCCGAGAAGCACAGGTCAGTCAGCCCTGTCTGCTCAGCTCTGGGAAGGGCACTATAGTGGGCAGCGTGGTGGAAGCCATTCGTGGACGTGAGACCACAGAAGACAGGAAGCCAGAGATTCTGGGCTCACACCTGTGAGACACCTAGCTCAAGGCCCCAGAAGAGCTCTCTCTGTCTCTTCCCAGGCAATGCCCTAACAACTCTCTGCTAGAGCATGCTGCTGTTTACTCCATGCTGGGGGTTGATACCAGGGTCTTTACACTGAGCTCCGTCCCCAGCCTTTTAATTTTTTTTTTCTTTGTCTTTTTGAGACAAGGTCTCTCTCTGCAGTTCAGGCTGGCCTTGAGCTCACTTTGTAACCCAGGCTGGTCTCGAACCCACCACAATCCTCCTGCCTCAGCCTCCCAAATGCTGGGATTACAGGCATGAGCCACCATGCCCAGTTTGCCTTTTAATTTTTTTTTTCTTTTTTAAGACAGGTTTTCCCTAAATTGCTAAGCTTCTCAGGCTGGTTTTGAACTTGTGATCCTCCTGCCTCAACTTCCCAGGGTTCTGGGATTATGTGCACCAGCATGCCTGGTTTAAGCCATACTTTTTAGGTGCTGCTGTCTCACACCACAGTCTAGGGAAGCACCTACAACACAGGGCTCATGGGGACCAGCCACACCCAGACCACAGCATTTAATCCGGGGACTACAGGAAGGCACCATTCAGTATCCTGTGAGCCAGGCCTGGTGGTACACTCCTGTTACTTCCAGCACTCTAGAGGCTGAGGCCGGAGGATAGCTGCAAGTTCAAGGCCAGCCTGGGCTACCTAGTAATATGCTGTCTCAAAAAAAAAAGTTCTGTGAGATTTAAAGTTAGTGTCTTCCAGTTCAATAGGAGAATAGTCTTCCAGAAGAAGAGTATGTATCCTTGAGGCAGAGTCTCACCATGTGGCTTGAGCTGGCCCTGGTGCTGGTTTAGAGGCATGTGCCACCACGCCCGGCCACAGAGGCAGAATTTTAAGGAGTGCTGAGTGCTGGTGCAGAGGAAGTGGTCAGTCTTGTGGGTATTACAGGCCACCTCGGTGCAGGTTCCATAGCTCTGCTGTCCGCATCCTACAATAACACACCCTCAGGAGCCTGGCTGTCAGGGTTCTGGTGCTAGAGCCACTCCAGATGTGCTGTTCAGTGTAAACGGGGCAGTGGTCCATGCCTGTAATCCCACAGAAGGCTGAAGCAGGAGGATCCTGCAAATTTAAGCCCAGTTTTGGCAATTCAGTGAGCTTGGTGGGAGAGTACTGCCCAGCAGGAGTGAGGTCCTGGGTTCAGTTTCCATCATTACAAAACATCAAGTAATTTAAATCTGCACTAATCAAACTGAAGTAAAATACAAACCTCTGCTGCCGGTCCCAGCACGAAGGGCTTTGTGAGCTCCACGTGGCCTGTGGCAGCAGCCCTGGGTAGCACAGAGCATGGTGATCACTGGAGAGAACTCCTTGCTGGAGGACAGAGGCCACAGGACAGTGGGGCAGAGTCTGGTCTGTGTGTTCCCAATCCCTGGATGTGTGTGGACCACCACACATTTTCATCCTTTTTTTTTTTTTTTTTTCTGGCAGTGGGAGCTGACTCTGGCCCCCTTGTGCTGAGCTGCATTAACAGGCTTGGCTTGGCTTGGCTTCATTTTGTTTTGTTTTGTTTTTGGTCAAACTCCTGCTAAATTGCTTGGGATGGTCTTGAACTTGTCATCCTCCAGTTTCAACCTCCTAGAGTGCTGTGAGTACAGGCAAGTGTGACCACACCTAGCTCACTTTAACTCTTTACTAGTGACTGTTGCTACAGATGTGATGGCAAGAGTTTAGATGTTCCCAGCCCTGAGGAGGCTGAGGCAGGAAGATTACAAGTTTGAGACCAGCCAGTGGTACATAGCAAATTCAAACCCAGGCTACATTACACAGTGAGACCCTGTCTTTAAAAAAAAAAAGTTAGATGTAGCAATATTTAGCTATTATAATAAATGTTCTTTCTTTCTTTCTTTCTTTCTTTCTTTCTTTCTTTCTTTCTTTCTTTCTTTCTTTCTTTCGCTAGATATCTGCTATGGCTTGTGTCTAGACTTCCCTCCAAAACCTCATGCAGTCATAGTGGGGCTTTTTCACAGGTGCCTGGGTCTAGAGTGTGTGATGCTGGGATTCCTGTATGGTGCAATGCTAGGCCAAGTGCTCTAGGGTTAAGGGTTTGAGTATTGCCTGCCTTAAGTAGCCTAGGTAAGACATAAGGGGCAGAAAGGTGCCTTGCTTGTTGCTTTTAAGCCATCTTTTGCCCTCTATGAACTGTTCTCCTCTCCAAACACCCTCTGCAAAGCCATCCTGCTTTGGAGCCAGCAGATTATGGACCAAAACCGCTTTTACTTTGAGTATCAGGTAATTTGTCTCAGCCACAAGAGAAAAGTAGCTGAGACAGCATTGAACCCAGAGCTTGTACATCATAAGCAAGTGCTCTACCACTGAGTTATTCCCCAGCTCCTTCTTTTAAAAAATGTTGGTTTTTATGTGTTTCAAATAATTTAGTCATAATTTTTACAGATTGAAGAAGAAGAGAGGAAAAAAATAGAAGAGATGAAGGAAAATGAGCGGAGAAAAGCAACTGAAGAACTGGAAGCCTGGAAAGAATGTCAGAGAAACACTGGAGGACAAGAGGGAGCTCGGAGAGAACAGAAAGCTAGTCGACGAGAAGAGCCATTGGAAGAAAGAAGAAAATTAAAACACCAGAGTCTCACTGGAAGTTCGACATCTAGACACAATGCCGCAAAAGGTACAGTGATGAATTTAATGTGTTCTGGAGAAGCGAGTCCAGCTGGTGAAGCCACATGCACCCTTTTTTCTGTCTGTCTGCCTACTGCTCAGCGTTTTGATCTACCAAGGAGAGAAACCCAGTGCGGAGATGAAGATGAAACTTACACCTGTCTTCTTTAGGGAGTAGTGAGCTTTTCCATTACAGTGAACAAGGACCCGGTGTCATTTTTGCTTGTGCACATGTGTGTGTTTGTGTCTGAATGTGCTTGTTCTGGTTTGCGTGTAGATGTTCCCCACAGTCTCATGGAATCATGGGAGGGGCAGGCTCCTCAGAGGTGGCTAAATCCAGAGTGTGTGGTGCTGGGATTAAGGGTGAGTGGTCGGTTCACTGACTGATTTGTCACCACCCTAACCCCAGCAGCCCCAGTATAAAAGGGGTAGAAAGACGCTGTTAAGAGGTTGTTGGTTTTGCTGTCTCCTGCTTGCCATGAACCAGTTTCTCCTCTGCATTGCCCACCTGTGAAGCCGATTATGGACTGGAGCTGTAAGCTAAATATTCCCTCCTCCTTAATTTTGGGCATCAGATATTTTATCTCAGCAATGAGAAAACATTTAAGACAGTGCTTCAGTCTGGTCCAAACAGACTTGGAATGGACTTGGGAGCAGCTGTGTAGTTTTTTAGAGATGACAAGCTAGAAATTTTATTAGAAGACATTTTCTGACATCATATAGGAAAATGACCATGATAAGCAAACATAGTCTTCAACAAATGAGGGTTGCTTCTGGCCTTTGACCCTGATGTTTAAAAAGAGCAAAGAGAGCAGGGTGTGGTAGTAGAGCCTGTGATTCCAGCACTTGGGAGGCTGAGGCAGGAGAATTAAAAGGTCAGGGCCAGTTTGGGCTACAAAATGAGTCCCAAACTCAAGAAACAAAACGAAACAGAAGGCTAAGACTAAGAGTGTGGATTTAGCTCAGCACTCAGCGGCATAAGCACCTGCCTTGCAAGCGCGTGGTCATGAGTTCGAGCCCCCATACCAAAAAAAAAAAAAAAAAAACACTAAGAGTGTGATCTATCTGATTGCAGAATGTTGACCTTGTTTGGGGTGGGCAGCAGTCTCCCCAGTTTCTGGGGTATGCTCCAGGGTCCCAGTGGACTTCCAAGGACAGACAGGCCTGTCTGTGCTGTTGGTCCTGTGTGCATGTGGCTGGGACAAACCCTCACCTTTCAGGGAAAGAGGCCTGCGGTGTGGCTTCTCCTGGGAAGTGGTGGCCAGCACGGCTCCCTGGGTGTGCAGCCAGGGTGTCTGTCCTCCGCAGGCACCGCCCGAGCGTGCAGGGAAGGGCCTGGCGCATTCACCCATGGGCAGCAGGACACACTCCTGCACACACAACTACTCAGAATTTTAAACTTAATCTTTAATGTGGGCAGAGAACTGAGGACCAAACAGAAAAGAACAGCTAAGTAGAGAGAGTTGTGATCAGCAGCAAAACACAGCCTCTCCAGGCCCAGAATCTAGACTCCTGGAAGATAACAACTTGGTGAAGAGAAAAAAGAAACAGACTGTAGGAACTGGGAGAGACTGACCAGAAAACTAGAAACTGCTGGGAAGTGGAGTGGTGACCTCGGCACAGAGAAAAGAATAAGCTGTGGAGCCTACCCGGCTCCAAGGGAGAAGCGGCCTTCACAGTAGAGGCTCGCAGGGTCAGGGCACCAGGAGGAGACAGTGGGGGGCAGCACCAGCCGCACAGGAAGCTGCAGAAACAGTGGGAGGCTGTGCCCTGCAAGGGCCTCTTCCCCACCGCAGGCTGGAATTGGGGATGGAGCCTGCGCCATGCCAGCCTATGGAGAGGGTTTAATCCACTGTCGGCTCAGGAGAGCAGTGGTTATTTAAGCCTGAGCCACAGAACAACCAGAAAACACCTTCTCTTCAGAGTTCCCAGTGCTACTCTCTCCCTTGTTACTTGTCATTGGAATACAGTAGCCAATACTTGCAATTGAAAGGAAGGAACGGCTTGTTTTGGTTCACAGTTTGCAGAAGTTTCAGTGCACAGTTGCCTGACTTCTGACTTTTGTATTCTCATCTTCCTCCTCTGCCTCCTCCTCCTCCTCCTCCTCCTCCTTCTCCTCCTCCTCCTCTTCCTTCTTTCTTCTTCTTTTGTACCCGGGATGGAACTCATGACCATGTGCCTGCAAAGCAGGCACTTATGCCACTGAGTTACATTCCCGGCCAACACCAGCCAGGCGTGGTGGCTCATGCCTGTAATCCCAGCACTCACGAGACTGAGGCAGGAGGATCATTGCGAGTTCGAGACCAGCCTGGGTTACAAAGTGAGCTCAAGGCGAGTCTGAACTGCACAGCGAGACCCTATCTCAAAAAGAAAAAAAAAATTCTTGGCCATCATCTTCTATTAACTTTTCAAATTTCTTTCCTCTTGTTCTCCCTCCCCCTCTATCTTTACTAATATAACCATTAAGCTTTATTAACCTCTAGATGCTTAACTCTATCCTGTTGTTGAATTCCATTGTTAGTGGAGGGATAGTTATTGCATTTAGTAGATGTGTACTTTATGTCAGTATTTGATGTGTGTTAGTGTTTATTCTATAATTTCAGAACTCTTTATATCTAAGAGTGGTATGTGATTGGTTCTTTGGGTATGTCAAAATCCAGTTTGTCTTTGAAGCTATTATTGTTGCTGATTTAGTTGCTATTGCCAGGGTGGCGCAGTTGTTGCTATTGAGAGTTTCCTCTGTATGCCAGTGTCCAGATTGTCTTTGTGTCTTCTCCCAGAGAACTGGGTGCTGGACCGAGTAAATGACAGCCTCCCCTCCAAAGCCACAGTGGTTAGATCTTGGGACAGCAGCAAAAGCCTATATAGATATTCCTCATGTAGCAACCCACATAGCTGGGTGTGGTGCATACCTGTAATCCCAGCGCTTGGGAAGCTGAGGCAGGAGGATGAGTTTGAGACCAGACTGAGCTACATATCAAGACCCTGTCACAAAAATCAAAACACAAAAAGAAAAACACACCTGTCTGTAGTTAGCCATGTCCAGAATGGACTACTGGAAATCAGACGCTATTAACAAAGTCTTTCACTGTAAGCACCTGAAAACCTCAGTACACACACACACACACACCATCACACACACCATCACAATGAAAGAAACATGAGATGAGAAAGCCTCAAAATTTTCCCAGAAACTCCCATAACAAAAAGCATGTTAAGAAATTCATGACCACCGTGTCAGGCTTGGTGGCACATGCCTGTAAGTAATCCCAGGGCTTGGGAGGCTGAGGCAGGAGGGTTGCCATGAGTTTGAGACCAGCCTGAACTGAGACCCTGTCTCAAAAAAAAAAAAAAATCATGACCATCAAACCAGTACTTCAAAGATTTCTTACAGATATCCTAGAAGGAGACAATGATGCCAACCATGCCAAAAACTAATACAGTGAATATTCCAGGCAGGGTGAGCAGTTAAGTAAAAGGGGAAAAGAAAATCTGCCAACAGAAAACTAATGCAGTGACAGGAACAAGTCAGTGCCTTTCTGTGATAACTTCCCCATGAATGTTCTCAGCTCCCCAGTCAAAGACCAGATGGGCAGAGTGGGTCCAGGAGCTGACTCAGCACATGCTGGGTGAGAGAAGCATGTTTCCTCCAGAGCAGGATTCACAGGGTAAAAATCAGAAGGTGGAAACCACGTTCTCTGCAGTGTGAACTCAGAAACAAGCATGAGGAGCTCTATTTTTAAATAAAATGAACTTAACACCGAAACTGGAAAGTCACTGCATATCGGTGAGGAGAACAGTTCAGTAGGAAGGGGTAATGACAAACAGATACACAGCAAACACTGCCAGACCCAATTTCATAAAACCAACAGCAGCCAGGTGACGGCACACACCTTTCATCCCAGCACTCGGAGGCAAACTGAGGCAGGAGGCTCACTGTGAGCTTGAGGCCGGTCTAGACTTCATTGGGAGACCCTGTCTCAAAGCAAACTAGACAAAACAAAACAACAGCTAGGTAGATCAACCAGACAAATGCCCAGATTAGCAAGAGCTAAATGAGATCAGTACTAGAAGTTTTCAGAAATAACCTGAAGGGCAGCTTCTGTTTGCTGTTTTGGAAACCAAATCTGACTCCTCCTGCCTAAGAATGCTGTTTCCCTGCTCTGTTAGACATTGCAGCTGTTTGTCAGACGCTTTTTCTCAACTTTGTATGACATGTTGTTTTCAGTGTGTGCTTCTGACAAACCACAAAGACTCCTGGCCTCAGAAGGCTCACTGCCCACTCCTGCATTCCATGGGGGAGCTGTTGCGTGGACACTGCATGCCTCAGCTCTGCTCGGTCTCCTTCCCCACTCCCTCCCTGTTTGAGTTTGTAGAACACAAACTCATACTGGACATATAACAGGTCGGAAATTTCTTCCCCTGTATCACTAAGACAGGAGAATCCCTGCAAATTCGAGGTCAGTTTGGGCTACGTAGTGAGTTCAAGGCCAGCCTGGACTACACAGTGAGACCCTGTCCCAAAAAAACAAGTAAGTAGTTTATACTTTGGGTTTATCATACAAGAGAAGTAACATGATTAAAAAAAAATAGGGATGAACCAGGTGTGGTGGTGCATGCCTGTAATTCCAGCTCTTGGGAGGCTCTCAAAAAGCCAAAATAAAAAATGAATACATTAATTAATTTTTAGATTTTATTTATTTATTTAGGGTTTTTTGAGACAGAGTCTTACAATGTAGTGTATAGGTCAGGCTGACCTTGAATTCACTATGTAGCCCAGACTGGCTTCTGATTTGCTGTAATCTTCCTGCCTCAGCCTCCCAAATGCTGGGATTACAGGCATGTGCCACCATGCCCAGCATATTCCTAGGATTTAATTAAAGTTTTTATACTGAAAGAGCTCACCAGGTCTAGAGATAGTAGATGCTAAGGTTCACTGTAAGCACATTTTGTTCTACTTTATTTTATTGTAATAATTTATTACAATGTTATTGTAATGTTTTTATAAATTGTAATTATTATAACAGTATTGTGATTATTTTCTTGATACAAGTTCAGGCTGGCTTGGAACGAAGTGGCCTAGGCTGGACGCACACTTTCCTGCTCCTGCCTCAGCCTTTTCCATGCTGGGGTTGCAGCCATGTGCCAGCACCCTTGTCCAAGGCTGTGGCCAAGCAAGGGCCGACCAGGCTCTTTATTAGCTGGCGCCCGGGCCTTGTGCACACCAGGCAGTGCCTGTCATTTGGGCTGCCGCCCTTGGGCTCAGAGCTGGGGAGGAGTGGCCGCCTAGGATGCTCAGACTGAAGCGCTGGAGACCAGATCCTCGGGGTGCAGAGGAAGGGCCAAGGCCCTGCCCGGTCAGGGTTGGGGTCGGGTCTGCAGTGACCACGGAGGCAGCACACTGGAGCAGCTCAGCATGTGTGTGAATGATGTTCCGGTCAGTAAGAAGAACTGAGGGTCATCCTGGCATTTGCTGTAATTATTTTGTCTCTGTTCCTACTTTGTTTTTTGAGTTACTGGGAGCTGAGCCACACCCCACCCTTTCTGCTGCTTTTTGTTTTCAGGCATGGACTCACAAAGTCACTTAGGTGGCCACTCTGGCGATCTTCCTGACTCAGCCTGCCCTCTTTCATTCAGTGGATTCAGTGTAGGACATTAACAGGTTTTTCTTACAGAACCATTCCTGTATCTCCACGTGTGACAATTGCCACTTGGTTGTGTTGGTTTGTATGCAGCTGAATTCCATTTGTTAATATTTTATAAATGAGGTTCCCATTTATCTGCACATTGAGGTTCACTGATTCTTGTCTGATTCCTACTACCCTTGTGCAGAGTTGATACCAAACCACACTAGCACCAGATGATGGAGCTAGGGGTTTTTTAATTTTTATTTTTTGCTATTTTTTTGAAATGATTTGATTAGGTATGAAACATATGTTATTTGAAAATTTAGTAAAACTGTCTCTAAAATTATCCAGATCTGAAGTTTTTTTAAATGGAAATCTGTTTAGCTTTATAATAGTTATTTGTTACTTAGATTTTCTATTTTTCTTTCTTTTTTACATAAAAAATTTTTAAACTTCTGTGACTAGGGATTGAACTCAAGACCTTTGCACTGTGCACTATATCTCAGTCCTTTTTAAATTTTTTTTTTCTTTCTGAGACAGAGTCTCACTGTGTAGTTCAGGCTGACATACAATTTGTGGTGATCCTCCTGCCTCAGCCTCCCAAGGGCTGGAATTACAGGCCTGTGCCACCATGCCTGGCTGAAACTTTTTTATTTTGAATCGGAGTCTTACTAAATCATTAGATTGCCCAGAAGGGATTCAGACTTTCAGTCTTCCTGTCTCAGCCTCCAGGAGTACTTGGATTATTGGCATGTGCTACACCTTTTTCTAGTTTTATAAATGGCATTTTCAAAATTTTATATATTCATTTTCTGCCATGGATATTACTCCCAGTCCTATTTCTTACAAATCTTTTTCACCATTTTGATATTTGTCTTTATGTCTGTGTACCATATTTTTGGTACTTTGGTGAGGTTTTCTTCTGTTGTGGTGGTGGTGGTTTTCTAAGGTTTTATTCATGTAGATTATTAACTTGTCCTCTTTCTTTCGACCTGTTGCTCCTTCCATCCGCCCTTCACAGAAGGGTCAGCTCCTTGCTGTCTGGTGTCTGCTGCAGTTAGTTCTCTCCTGATGGAAGCAAAGCTCAGTGCCTACCAGACCTCCCCGTTACTCTTCCACATAGTCTTTTCTCCCTCCCACTTTTTTTTTTTTAAGACAGAGTCTTGCTGTGTAATTCAGGCTGGCCTTGAACTCATTATTACCACAGTCTAGTCTCCAACTTGCTGCAATCCTCCTGCCTCAGCCTCCCAAGTACTAGAATTTCAGGCGTGCACCACCACACTTGGCCACATGCTCTTTTCTTGGCCCAAATGAAATATTAATCTAAGGTCAAGATGAGTAGAAGTAAAAAACGAGATGAATGTCTTTACTAAAATAACCAATAAATTTTGTCAAACTCAAGAAAAAAAAAAGAATAGATTGGCTGCCATATCATCAGAGATGGATTTTGTGTTGCTCATTGTAGAAGACATCTTTGGTTTGTAATTATTGGAGGTCAGTGTACTCACTGGAAAATGAGAAGTGCAGTACTCACTGCTGCCATGCTTTTACAGGAAGACACCTGAGAAACATCTTTCCTGAGGCACTGGCGAAGGACGACCACATCCCCGCGCCCCGCTCTGCCGGCAGCATCGAGGTCAGCTTCACCCCGCGCGTGTTCCCCACAGCCCTGCGTGAGTCCCAGGCAGCCCAGGAGGAGGAGGTGAGACTGTGCCAGTGGCACTTGCTTTGCTTCATGGCCCCAAGGGTGCAGGTTTCGAATTTAACCGTTTGTTATGCTAGAGATGTGCCACCGTGGGTATAATTCAGTATTTCCTTTCTCATGAGAAACTGCATTTTGTAGGATTCTTAGCTCAGAATATTTTATATATATAAAATATTGTTGCTTATTCAAAGAGGTAAACTATTGCATGTGGCATTTATTTTATCAGTTACATCATTTCCTGTAATATATTTATTTATAAACTTGAGATGGGAAGTGGGCATGGTGGAGCACCTATGTAATCCTAGCACTCAAGAGGCTGAGGCAGGAGGACCACTGAGTTCGAGGCCATCCTGGGCCATATAGTAAGTTCAAGGCCAAACTGGACTGCTATGTGGTGAGACCCTGTCTCAAAATCCCACAAGGCACCAGGCTCGGGTTTTTATTAGAACAACACTAAATGAGCCAGGACAGTGTCTTTTGTAAGACTCTGCCCTCATTTCAGTGGCTGCACAAGCAGGCCCAGGCACGAAGGACCATGAACACCGATGCTCCTGAATTTTGTGATTTAAAAGAAGAAGAGAAGAACCCAGAGTGGCTGAAGGAGAAAGGAAAGTAAGTTATTTGAACTCTGGTTTGTACTACCGTAGAGATCAATGCAGATCCCACCCTTCAAGGTTCGTCCTGACAGTAGGTGGATGGGTCCTGCCAAAGAGGGTTTGGGTCCCACGATCAAGGATCGGTCCTGCCAGTGTCAGGTTCTGCGAGCGAATGGTTGGGTCCCGCAAGCCAGTGATCCCCTTGCCTCAGCCTCCTGAGTCACAGTCAGGCCCGGCAGTGGCAGTTTTGTCCTGCTGCAAACATCATAGAGTGAACTTGCACAGACCAGCAGGCTCTGAGGTCGGGAGGCGCAGGGCTCCCCTGAGGCCCACTGCGGACTGCAGCTGGTAACTGCGGAGCCCCATTTGCCCTGCCCTCAGAGGGCACCCCTTCCTCCCCTCCCTCTCCAGCCCTGGGTGCCTGCTGGGCCACCACCCTTCAGTGTTCCTCCGCGCCCTTCTTTCCTTGGCATTCCCTGGTTAGCCTGCCTGCCTGCAGCTTCTCCCGGGTCAGCAGTGGAGTCTGGGTGGGTGCCTTCTTTTAAATCATTGCCCCTTTGTGTCCTGAGGGGCAGTCCCCGCTGCCTGCCAGGAGGATGGAACCCAGGTGTAAGGGTGCTGGCTCCACCCGCCCTGAGAGCTCTGCGCCTCTGTTACAGCACCTTGTCTGGTTTTGTCTCCTTAGCAAATTGTTTGCCACAGAAAACTACCTGGCCGCAATTAATGCATACAATTTAGCCATCAGACTGAACAGCAGGATGCCAGTCCTGTATCTGAATCGCGCAGCCTGCCACCTAAAACTGAAAAACTTGCACAAGGCCATCGAGGATTCTTCGAGGGTACATTCATGTCTGTGTGCTTGTATATGTGCTTCAAAAGCCTTTTTCTTTTAAAGAGTAGGAAAATTTATTAGAGAAAAGGAATGGGTAATAGGGATGGGGAAACAGGGAGCAGGGATAGCTCCTGAGAGACAAGAGGGGTCCTGGATGGGTTGCCTGATGCTTTAAAACCCTTATCCTGGGGCTGGGGATTTAGCTCAGTGGCTTAAATGCCTGCCTGGCAAGTGCAAAGTTGAGAGTTCCATCCCCGGTACCAAAAACAAAACAAAACCACAGCCTGTCCTTTTGGGCTGGGGATTTAGCTCAGTGGCATAAGTGCCTGCCTGGCAAGCATGAGGTCATGAGTTCGATCTCTAGTACCAAAAAAAAAAAAAAAAAAGAAATGTCTTAGATGGACAACCTGCTTGGGACCCCTTCTGTCTCTCTCAGACAGAAGCTTTCTTTCTCTCAATAAATATTTTCTACTCTAAAAAAAAAGAGAAATATCTTAGATAACTATGACCTTTTCTTTTAGGGAGGTTATTTTGTTTCTGAGACAGGACTTGTTATGTAGTGTAGGCTGGCCTTGAACTTATGATGATCCTCCTGTCTCAGCTTCCTGATTGCTGGGATTACAGACATGTGCCACCAGTCCTCGTTGATCTATTATTTAACCCAGTTTTCATTTGGCCAATATAATTTTGTGCACAAATATTTACTGAGTGAATGAGAGAATAAACTGACCACCCAATCTGAAAACCAAGATCACAGTGCAGTACAGTCATTCCTGTTGGTTGAGGTTAATCTGCCGACTTCAGATGGTCACAGATTGTACCTGGGGCCAGTTCTGAAGTGCACACAGGAATGACCAAACAACCCCTTACACTGTTCAACGTTACTATATGTTTTTGATAAATTCCTGCACCAGCTAAATCAAAACTTACGTGGATGAAGGCTTAAGACTTTCTTTTTTTTCCTTTTACTATGTTTTTTCTTACATTTAAATTCGGAAGCTGTAGCTGGGTGCAAGGGCTCACATCTGTTTCACAGTGTAAAAGAAGGGCTGGGGACCTAGCTCAGTGCTAAGGCTCTGGATTCAACCTGCAGTCCTGAAAAGCAGACCCACCAGTGGAACCGCAGCACACAGCTCGAAGCCTCTGGGCTTTCCCTGGTGATGACAGTGTATTTGTGTCTTCCAAGGCTTTGGAACTGCTGACCCCGTCTGTTGCAGACAATGCGGATGGGAGAATGAAAGCACATGTCCGCCGGGGAGCCGCATTCTGCCAGCTGGAACTGTATATTGAGGGTGAGAAACTGATAGCAAAGTTCCCGCTGGCCAGTTGTACACTGGAAAAAGATCGGGATTGTTTCAGATTGTAGCTTTTAGGACTTTGTGATTTTTCTAATTTTACCATTTGCTTTATTATTAGAAATGTATCAGAAAGTACAAATGCCTCTTAAAATTTTATTGATTGTAGTACAGGGAATTAAATCCAAGACTTTTGCACATCCCCAGCCTTTTAAAATTTGAGACAAGGTCCCCATAAGTCGCGCAGGCTGGGCCTGAAACCGTGGTGCTGCTTCCACAGCCTGATTACGGGTATGTGCCACCACACCAGCCAGAATTATATTTTGAAAATTTATTGTAGGACTAGGATATAGCTCAGTGGTGTAGGTTGTTTTTAGCAAAGTCCACTATACTTTTCTTTTTACCTAACTTTCCTCAAAAGAATTCTGTACGTAATTACAGAGAAAGAAAACTTTCTTGTCCATGAATAGAAAGTGTGGAGTGACTCTACAAAACTTTCTAGAGGCCTTGACTTCCCAGCTGACGGGCAATTCGGGTACTGGTCCTGGGTCAGTCCCTAGTGCTCTCGTACCTAGAATTTCTGAGTTACATTTTCATTGAGGTGATTAAATGTATTCTGTAGATGTGTAAGCTTGAGTCTGTGATATGGGAAATGCTAGAGCACCTGTAAATGATGATGGGAAAATACTGGAACTCCCAACCCGCTGGATGTCCAATACGCTGAGTTCCTGTTCCCCAAAATCAAAGAATGAATGCTAAGGAGCGGCAGAGGTTAAGAATAGGAAACACTTATCCAGGGGGAGAGACAGCTCCTGAGAGGCAGGAGGGACCCCGAGTGGGTTGCCAATGAGCCTCCTTTCTGGAGGGAGCTTTATAGAACAAAATCACAAGGCCGGTACAATGGGGGTTAAAGCTATGGTCAACCAATAAGGGTACAAGGATAGTAGCTGGGTAAGCAAGTCGGGCAGCAAGTGCTCATGGGAAGAACAAAGCACTCTTCAGGAAGGGGTGGGCCCGAGGGTCTTGCTCTCACTGAGCTGACTGTGTCTCTAGTCCTTATTGGTCCAGTGTGATCTCTTATCCCTTGGGGGGCACGTAGGCCTGTTTTTTTGTTTTGTTTTGTTTTGTTTTGTTTTGTTTTGTTTTGAGATAGGGTCTTGAGACAGGGTCTTGCTATGCAGTTTAGGCTGGCCTTGAGCTCACTTTGTAAACCAGCTTGGTCTCGAACTGGCAAACATCTTCCTGCCTCAGCCTCCTGAGTGCTGAAACTATAAGCATGCTCCACCACACCTATTTGAGCATGTAGGCCTGGTCCTTTGGCTTTATCATGAGGCCTGGCATCCAGCAGATGTGCCTCTGGCCACAGTGGTAAGATGTTCTCATCTTCTGCACCTGACTCTCTTGAGGGTCCACCCCTCTCTGACTGCCTAGAATATTTCTGCTCAATTTAGTATCTATAGGGTGTTCATTTTTCTTTTTCTTTTTGTAGTTCAGCTGATCTTGAACTCACTTAGTAGCCCAGTCTGTTCTGGAACTCAGCTCAGTTTGGTTTTTTGAACAGGAACTTTTTTTTTTATTGGTACCAGGGATGGAACTCACTACCACACGCTTGCAAGGCAGGCCCTTATGCCGCTGAGCTAAATCCCCAGCCCAATTTTTTTTTTTTTGTGGTACCAGGGATCAAACTCACAACTACACACTTGCCAGGCAGGTGCTTATACTGCTGAACTAAATCCCCAGCCCTAAGTAAATTCTCCTGGATTTTTTTTTTTTTTTTTTTTTTGGTACCAGGGATCAAACTCATGACCTCGTGCTTGCCAGGCAGGCACTTATGCCAGAGCTAAATCCCCGGCCCTCAGTTTGGTTTTTTGAGACAGTGCCTCATTGTGCAGCCCAGGCTGGCCTGGAACTTGCTCAGCCTTCCAGAATGTTGGGATTATAGGCATGCGTCACCATACCGGGTTGAGCCTGATTTGTTTTTTTTGGTGCCAGGGATCAAACTCTGGGTGTATTTTTTTTTTTTTTGCCTGTTTGTATTTTAATGAGTTTAAACCGTTAGTTTTTCTGCATTTAGATTTAAAATAGCCAGTCAGGTGTGGTGGTGCACACCTGTAATCCCAACACTGTGGTAGGCTGAGGCAGGAGGATCACCAGTGCTAGCCCAGCCCTGTCCTACAATAAGAAAACAAAGGGATGGGTTTGACCCTAGTACCATAAATAAAGTAAGTAAAATAGCTGCTGCTTTTTTTTTTTTTTTTTTTTTTTGTCTTTTTGAGACAGGGTCTCTGTGCAGTTCAGGCTGGCCTTGAGCTCATGTTGTAGCCCAGGCTGGTCTGAAACTCACAAAGATCTTCCTGCCTCAGCCTCCTGAGTGCTGGGATTACAGGCATAAGCCACCACACCCAGCTTTTTTTTTTTTTTTTTTTGAGATAGGATCTTGCTATGTAATTCAGGTTGGCCTTGATCTCACTATGTAACACAAACTCACAGTGATCCTCCTGCCTCAGCCTCCTGAGTGCTGGAGTTACACAGGCCTGCAGCACCATGCCTGGAGAGCTGCTGCCTTCTGAACCTGAATGAAAGTAACTGTTTTCTAAATCAGGAAGAATGCCTCTAATCTGGTAGGGATATTACCATATGTGAGGGTGGGAAGCTGATTTAAAACTTAGGTTTATTATACAGATGGTCCCTTGTTAATCACTCATAAAGTATGTGTTTACCACTGTTGCTCTGTGAATACAGGCCTTCAGGATTATGAAGCTGCACTTAGGATTGACCCAGCCAACACAACTGTACAAAATGATGCCGATAAGATTCGAAATGTCATTCAAGGAACAGAACTCAAATTGCAGTGACCACTGGGAGCAACTAGCTTAGTACCAGGTATTTACTACCAGGTTTTTACACTTTTCAAAAATAGGAACTGGGTGTGGTGGCACCTCCTATCACTTGGGAGGCTGAAGCAGGAAGATCTAGAGTTCCAGACCAACCTGGGCTATATGAGATTGTCTCAACAAAACAAACTGGAGATGTTAGGAATCTCTGTACACATTACAGACAATTGTGTGGAATCCATGTACTGTTTCATATTTTACTTCTATAAGGGATAAACATTAGACATATGTAGAAAATGAAACATTCTAATTTCCAACAAGAATTACCATATTAAAAAATTTTAACAAAAGAATTACCATATATTTAATATATTTGTAACATGGTTTGTTACTGAATTACAGTTGCTTTTGGAACAAAATCCTTCGAATGGCATGGGGACACTTAGTGAGTAGTGTCTAACTCTGTGGTTTCCTCACTGCTGAGTTCATGGAGAGTTGGTCTGTGTGTCACTTCTGCCACGTCAGGCCTGCCACACCACGCTGCGTCCGCGGTAAATACCCTTAGGTCCAGCTCCTCCCCTGCACAGAGCCACCAAGCCTGACTTTTCTTTACTACCTGGCTGCCACTGGCTGATGGCGCTTAGACCAGGAGAGCCTGCAAAAACAACTACTGTACTGAGAAAACCTTATCTTCAATTTTGTTTTAAAAACAAAACAAAAACCCAGGCTGTTTTCTGTTTTTCTTTCCCAGTTCCGGGGATCCAACTCATGACCTTGCACTTGCCAAACAAGCACTTATGCTGCTGCGCTAAACCCCTGCCCCACTTTGGCTGTTTTCAAAAAACAAAACTACAGCTTATTCAGCTCATAGGTCTTAGCGGACTGTGCAGCCCATCCTTTTACAAGACAGAGCAAGTGTCTCCGTGAGCTGAGCATGAGAGCCTGGCTTTCCGCACCCAAAGGGCCACAGAAGGGACACACAGCTGGTGCACGCCTGTCACAACACCCTTCCCTGTCCTCGACGCGGTCCAGGAAGGTTTATATTTGTAATCCCAAGGAGAAATTATTGGAATCATTAGTGAGTTAATTCCAATCTACCACTTCCAGTGCAACCCACAGTGAGAAGAGAGACACTGAGACATATACACAGTTGGGGGGAGCCAGGGGGCCCTAGGTCCAGCCAAGAACAAAGGCCCTGACCCAGGGCCCTTCCCAGGTTTTATTGATTCTCCCTGAGGGGAAGGGCTGGTGAGGGGGAGATGAGTGACTGAGTGGTGGGAAATCAGCTGGGCTAGGTAGGAGGTCTGAGATCACCTCTGTGATAAGCAGAGGGCTAGAAATGCAGAGACCAATCTGTATAACACAGCTGAGGTAGTGTCTAATAATGTGTTGTCAAGTGCTTCAGCTCTGATGTACAAACCTTTTTGCCCTGGGAAGTCATAGCCTCTTTTTTTTGGTACTGGGGATCTAACTCATGAACTCACACTTGACAGGCTGGCACTTATGCCGCTGAGCTAAATCCCTGGCCCGTTAGCCTCTTTCTTGAGACTCAGTCCCAGCCAACAGCGTGGAGCAGGGCTCTCATCCCACTTGGCCTAGCCACCTATTTGGGGAGTCACTGGGCGGGGTAACACTGACCTGTCACTTTGCCTTAAAGATTACACATCAGCTCCTCAGCCAGCCCAGTTTACATTGCTTAAAGCCAATTAAAGGGACAAAGCAGCACCCAGCCAGCTCTGTACATACTGATACTTGGAGATAGGGCCAGGTTTATCCACAGAATTGCTCTTTTCAAGGAATCGTCCG
This sequence comes from Hydrochoerus hydrochaeris, assembly GCA_004027455.1. NCBI lineage: Eukaryota > Metazoa > Chordata > Mammalia > Rodentia > Hydrochaeridae > Hydrochoerus > Hydrochoerus hydrochaeris. The sequence goes on along the minus strand of PVLA01006250.1, from coordinate 47,225 downwards.
GGTGGTTCCCCACAAACAGCACTCAGGAAGATACCAAGAGTTTGAGGTCAGCCTGGGCTGTAGTGAGACCCTGCCCCAAAAAAAGAAAACACAAAAGGTGCAGATCGTATGGCCCACACCCTAATCCCAGCTCTCCGACTGCGAGTTCAAACCCAGCCATTTACAAGACCTCATCTCAAAAGAAAAGGGGGAAAAGAAGGACAGAAGTAAAGTTCAGTAGTGGAGCAGAGCCAGCTTGCATACCGAGACCTGGGGTTCAATCCCCAGCATAGAAAAAAGGCAAAGGCAGCACATTTGCCTTTAGTACACTGGGAGTCTGAGTCCGAAGAGCTGCCACCTTGAACCAGCATGGGCGACCAGGAGTCTCCGCAAACCTTGTATATGTGACCCAGGCAGTTTGAGAAGCTGAGGAAGGAGGACAGTGAGACCCTATCTGGAAAAACAGAGAAAAAGTCACTATCTCTCAGTGATAAGATGAAAATGTCTGCATTTCTTAGTGGTATATTTTCATTTATTCAGATCTGTTTTTAACCTAGGTATTCTAGCTTTAGATTTGCAACACATTTTTCTGGGTACACTGTCTCTTAAATTGTCAAAGGAATATATTTTCATAGAGTATGTTGAAAATTGGGAAAATCAACGGTTCTGGTTCTGTCAAGTGCGGTATTGAGCGTGTTGTTCTGATAAAGTCCGGTTGCTCTGATATGGTTGGAAAACCCCTGCTCCTTCGGGGTGTAACTGCAGGGCAGAAACTGCCACAGTGGAGAGAACTCCCCGTAGCAACCCGCACTGGTCTTGTACATGATCATCTTGGGCTTTGACAGAGAGGTGGCCGTGTGCAGCGTCTTGGGGTCCAGCATGCAGGAGAAGACGGGGTTGCCAGGGCTCAGGCCCGGGGGCCGCCAGGCAGCTTGCGTTTCCGTGTCCAAGCCTGCTGCTGGAGTGCTCCTCCCGTCCTAGGAGGCAAGCACACAACGCCCATCAATGACCACTCAGTGCAGCTGCCCTGAGCTCCACTCTGATCTCGTTTGAAAGCACTGAAGAAGGCACCTGAGCAAGACTTTGATCTGTACAGAGCAAAGCTGCCAGACGTGCACATGAAGGAGTTTTAAAAAACTTAAACTGGGCGCGGCGGCGCATGCCGTAACCCTGGCGCTCTGGGAGGAGGGCTGCAGGCTCGGGTCCAGTCTAGCAATTCAGCAAGGTACCGAGACCCTGTGCCAAAATAAAAAGCGGCTGCGAATGTACCTCTGTGCCATGAAGTCAAAATCAAAACAATACCAATGACTTTTACCTATACCATGAAAATTTATTACAAATTTGTAAAAAGAAAATTGGGAATGTAGTAAAATTGTACACATTGGGGAAATCTGTAATAAATTACAGTTGGAAGAGAAGGTTCAATTCAGTTTTTGTGATCGACAGCCAGTATGCAAATAATTACACAACTCTATGTAAGCACTGTGAGGAGAAATGCCAGGTCTTCAGGGAGCTGGCCAGGGCCTTGATCTAGGGGTGTCAGCAGGCAAGGCTCCTTAAATCTCCGAGGGGAGCAAGGTGAGGAGACAGGTAGGACTGGGAGCCGCAGGACCAGAGCCGAGAGGGCTGTGCGGCTGTCCTGAGACAGAGGCAGGGCCGACCTCATGGTGGTCTGAGTAGTGCTGCACCCAAGGTCCTAGCCCTGAGCTAGAGCTCTGGCCCAGGGATATGCAGGGCCCTTGGGTTCAATTCCCAGCACTGCCAAATTTCTTTTTTTAAAAACAGGTTAATAATGCTACAGCACCTACCACTCAATAATAAATGTAGAAGAATTTAAACCAGACAACTTGCTAGCCCAGAAGCAGAGCCAACTTACCAGCCCATGACTAAGGCAAGGCTGTTGAGCACCTGCTGTGCACCTGGTGGGTGCGGCTACAGTCACATTTACCAGGAGGGGAAACAGCTGCACCTCACTGGGGCGCAGGCTGCACTGACAGCTCACTGTAGGGAGTGGGTAATGACTAAGGAGCCAGGACAGGAATGGGGGTGCGCACCTGCAGCCCCAGCGCTCTCCAGGACCCTGGGTTATATCCCTGGCAACACACACACACACACACACACACACACACACACACACACACACGTACGCTTGAGTGTGCATCATAACTTTGAATCTTGAAATTTTAGTTTTGGGTTTTTTTTTTTTTTGTCTTTTTGAGACAGGGTCTAGTATGCAGTTCAGGCTGGCCTTGAGCTCACTTTGTAGCCCAGGCTAGTCTCGAACTCACAAGGATCCTCCTGCCTCAGCCTCCCGAGTGCTGGGGTTACAGGCTTAAGCTATACCACAGAAATAGTTGGGCATAGGGTGTAGGCCTGTAATTCTAGCTTCTTGACAGGCTGAGCCAGAGCAATTATAAAGACCATATTTCAAAACTTTGGTTTTGTTTTTTGAGACAGGGTCTCACTGGATAGCTCAGGCTGGCCTTGAAATCACTAGTCCTCCTGCCTCAGGCTCCAGAACACTGGGATTGACAGGCATGTGCCACTACACCCGGTTTATACTATTTTTTTTTCTTTTTGGTATGGGGGATTGAACTCATGACCTTGGGCTTTGCCAGACAGCTGCTTACACCACTGAGCTAAATCCCCAGGATACCACTTTTTCTTTTTTTTAAAGACCCTAATCCAGGCTCCCTGACTGTCCCTCCCTCCATGGAGGGACTCGTTGGAATGAAGATCACTCTGGGGGGTATCTATCTGCCCCAAGGGACAGGGTTTCCTGGGTAAGGCCCCAAGTTTAAAGAACACGTGGGTCCAAGACATCAGCAACAACAGCTGCCTGCCTCTTACTGTGTGCCTGATTCTTACAGGGGTCGTCCGGGGACGGCACACACATGTTCACCTGTGCCAAGCAGCAGCTGCATGACTGTATCCCACGCCCACACTACACAAGCCATGTTCTCAGATGCCCCCTGAGCTGAGTGCTTCCCCGGAGTCACAGGGCCATTGCTCAGTGGACTGTCCTTTGCAAGGTGTACTCCTCACCTCTACCAGGCAGTCTAAATTCTGAGGGAAGAGGGACTTAGCCAACACTAACAGCTGAATTATCTTCTTTTAAATTTGGAATCTGACTCTGGTGACCTCACCTCACCACAGATTGTGGCAAGCCCACCTTGTTCTGTTTTGGGAATTCTTGTGGCCTTTTCCCCTTGCAGCCTTGGGGACTGAGCCAGGGCCTTCACACTGAGCTACATCCCCAGCCTTCAACCCCTGGCTCGAACCTGTGACCCTCTTGCCACACCCACCCAGAGTGCTGCGTGACAGGGACCAGTGACACAGCTGGTCTAAATATTTCTGAAGGTTTTTTTGGATTTGATGGTCTTTCAAGATCCTAGCAAAAAAAAATCAAAAAACAAAAAACAAACTCAAACTCAGGTGGTGCACACCTGTAATCCCAGCTCTTAGGAGGCTGAGGCAGGAGGATCACTGAGTTCAAGGCCAGCCTTAACTATGTAGTGAGCCCCTAGTGCCTGCCAAAAAAAAAAAAATCAATGTAAGAATGCTTTTCTTTTATTCCCTCTTTACAGTTTTGTTTTTGTTGCATTGAAGCAAGGCCTGCACACTGAGCTATACTCCTGCCCTTTAAGATTTATGATTGAGACAGTCTTGCTAAGTCACTCACTTACCCAGGCTAGGCTTGTATGTTTCTTCTGCATCAGCCCTCCACAGTGCTGGGATTATAGGTGAGTACTACAGTGTCCAGCTGTGACAAAGTCATTTTTAAGGCCACTCATTCTTTCAACTTTGCAAATTAAATTGGACATAAAGGCAGGTAGTGCCTCAAATGAGGACAGGATGCAGGGTGGAGCTGGATTTCCAACCCCAGCTTGCTGGGCACAGCTGCAGGCTGTGGGAGAGGGGTGAGTCTGAGGCCCTGCACAGGTCCTGGAGGCTCAGCTGCCACTCTGGGCCTCACCTGAGCACAGGGCTTCCTTGTCCTCACAAGAGGAAGAGTCAGCTGAGATAAGACAGAAGAAATAAGGATGGTGGATCAGAGACAAGGAAATCATGACTTAAAATTGCATTTTGGGGATGTTGTTTTGAGATAGGGTCTTGCTATGTAGTCAGGCTGGCCTTACTATGTAGTTGAGGTTGGCCTGGAACTCGTAGCAATCTTCCTGTCTCAGCCTCCTGAGTGCTGGGATCATAAGTATGTGCCACCAGCTCAACTCTATAGTTTTTTTTCGGTACTAGGGATTGAACTCATGACCTTGTACTTGCCAGGCAGGCACTTATAAAGTCACTGAGCTAAATCTCCAGCCCCTCCAGTTTTCTTAAGAGTTTTTAATGCCAGGCTTGGTGCACACCTGTGATCCCAGCACTCAGGAGAGAGAGAGGACTGCTGCACATTTGAGGCCAGGCTGGTCTATGCTGTAAGCTCAAGGGTACCGTGAACTACATACTGAACCAGTCTCATGCCTGGTGCCACACGCCAGTGATCCCAGTGTAATCTGATTTGAATCCTGAAACACACCAATTCTTAAGTGTTTTAAAAAAGCAGTAAGTTATTGGTCGGATCATCCAGGAAGAGGACAGAAGGCTCCCGATAGGCCAGCTCTGGGAACACAATCCAGGCTTTCTGCCCTGCAGAGCCCTTGCTGAGCCACCCTGCTGGGAAGCTGTCTCCTGGCAAGTGTGGTGCTGTGCTGCCCCGGGCTCAGAGTTGACTTCAAGCCTCGTGTCCGGCCTGTGCTGGGACTGGCAGGCAGGACAGGGGAGCTGCCTGGCTCATCAACCTTCACAGGGAGAAATAAAGAAAGGGGCTGCTGCCAAAAACCCCCCGTAAGATGTAATAGCAGCTGGGAGTGTAGCTCGATAGCAGAACACTTGCCTAGCATCATGAGGCCAAGTTAAGACCCCCCACGGCCGCCAAATAAACAGATCACTTTTTGAGCAGGATGTGGTGGTATACCTGTAATCCTAGCACTGGGGGAGGCTGAAGCAGGAGGATTGCCAAGAGTTCAGCGCAGCCTGAACTGCACAGTGAGACCCTATCTTAAAAAAATAATTATAAAATAGACTGGGATTCCAGCAGTTACCCAAGGTCATTCATATCAATATTCTGTAGGTTTATGCTTTTCTTCTAGGCCCAACACCCCAAATCCTGTAAAGATATTTTACATCTTTCGAGGGCCTGCACTTTTTTTCAATGAATACTTTTAAGATTTCTGCCTAACAAACCCCTCTGTGCCTTACTGATGTGATCTGAGAACTTTTTCTGTGATAGGAGTCAGGGAACCTCCCGGGACTCTGCCCAGGGAGACTGTGGTGAGGAGCTGAGGCGGCCTTGGGAAGCTGACTGAGGTGGGCGGGGGGTGGGGTGGGGGTCTGGAGAGCCACAGGCTGTGGGCCACGTAAAACAGCCAGCAGTTTCACTGGGAAACTTGTACTGTGCCCATCTCCCGAGGGAAAAGGTAAGCCAAATGGTCATGGTGTGTGATACTGGGCGGAACCTAGGGTGCTCTACTACTGCGCTCCATTCCCAGTCATTTTAGAGCCTTTGAAAAGTCTCTAAGTAGCTAAATTACCTGAAAGTTTTGATCTTCCTGCCTCAGTCTGAATGCTAGGATTACTGGCTTTTGCCTTGACAAGCAATGTAAATATGACTAAACAGAGCAATGTGAGCCAGGTGTGGCGGCGCACACCTGAAACCCCAGCACTCGGGAGGTTCAGGCAGCAGGATGGCAGTGGGTTTGAGGCCAGCCTGCACTACACAGCCCAAACTACCCCTGCAAAAAACCCCTAGAGCAATGTTTCTATGCATTAAAGTTCTCTTCTTTTTCTTTCAAGACTGCAATAGCCCTGTCATTCATGAGGCTGAGATTCTTCAAAAATTCTAGAACTAGCCCCCAATTTCTTCAACTCTAAAATGAGATAAAGCATGTTTACTCTTGGGCTGGGTATAGCCTTTAAGCCTGCATCTATCTTGAAGATCATGCAGACCGCTGGGCCCTGGCTTACTAGAATATCACAACTGCAGCTCTAGGAATGTGGTAGATCAAGAGCCGAAGTCATCTAGAGCTCTCTTGTTGTTTTGTTTTGGTTTAAGACAATTCAGGCCTGATGTTGAATTCACAGCAATCATCCAACATCAGCCTCCAGGCTTATCTTGGGCTATCTTTACCCCTTCAATAGCCATACACCAAGAACCCATATCTGATCTAACATCCTAGTGACTTCAGGGAAATCTACTGGCATACAAACTAAGTTCTCAACAACCTGAAGCTATGAACACTGCCAGTGAGCATCTGAATCATAATACCTACTTGAAGTGTCCTCTGGATGTACTGACTATATAGCTCAGTGGTTGAGGCCATGGTTTCAATCCCCAGTATCGCCACCCAAAGGGGGGAAAAATTTACAGAGGTACATTATTTAAGAAAGCACAAAGCCTTTTTGAATTTCAAGTTGGGGATAATCAGCCAGGCTCCCTTTAGCATAACTCAGCTCACCCTGAATTCCAATTAGCGACTCTGTAAAATTAAGTTGTGCAGCGTGGCGCTCCAACTCACAAATGTTGATTCCCGTCCCACCCCGTATTGGGACTTCTACGCAGGGCCTTCTCATTGAGTTACACCCCCCAGCCATTTCTTTTTTTCAAATTTGAGACCAGGTCTCAGAGTGACTAAATTACCTGGCCTGTCTAATGCTCCTGCCTCAGCCTCCCAGAATGTGAGACGGCAAGCCTGCGCCACCACGCGCGGCCCGGTCCCTTTCTTCTGTTCGAACGCGAATGATGAAATAGAACCTCTACAGAGCTGCACAAGGCAGGAACTGTGACCTCCTTCACTCTCCACCTCCAGAACCGTGTGGCTAGGTTTGCAAGTGCAAAGCTCTACAGATGCTGGGAAGGATGATTTCTGGGGTGAGAGGAGGGGTTGCCTCCGAGTCAAAGAATGAAGATCCCCAAACCCTCCAGCTCTGCACAGACCCGCCCAGGCGCCATCCGCCCGCTCGATCCCTCCAGCCGACGAAGGTCTGCCGTGCGCAGTCCTGGTGAGGTCCACCTGTGGCCCTGTTCGCCAGGTCCCCGAGGCTATGCTCGCAGCAAGCTACACGACGCTCGCTCTCTCCAGCGCTTGCCGCTGTCTCCGTGGCAACAGGTCTGGCTGGGGACCGGATGTTGTGAGGGCCAGAGCCCCGCAACTTCCGGCGGCGCGAAGCTCCCTGGGAATTGTAGTTCAACGGGCACTAGGCGCCTGGCCCTGGGCGCACGCGGGACTGCACCTCCCGGCATGCGCCGCGCTCAGGCTCCGCCTCTGACTGCAGCGATCAGGTTGTTTTTATGAGGCGTCACCGGCACCGAGGGTCACAGTCGCCACCGCGACAACACGCCTTAGGTGGGGGCGCACGCTTCGGGTAAGTGCGGAGCGCGGCGGGTCGGGCGGCGCGGCGGGGGCTGCGCTCCTGCGTCCTGGCGCGGGGCCCGACGTCCTGGTCAGTCTGCGAGCGGCGGGGCTGCGGCGGGTGCAGGGCGCCTCCCCGCCGGCGACACGAGTCCCTTGTTCCCGGGTCGCCCGGCTGCGACCCAGCTGCCGGGACTGGTGCCCTGGTTCCTCCCTTCGTCCGCCGCCGGGAGCGGATCCCTTCCCCTGCGCTTCCCGCCCGAGCGCCGCCTTCGCGGTGGGCCGAACGCGCTTCCAGCTGTCCCGCGCAGCGGTGTCTCTCTCGGGGATCCCGACCCTGCTTTCGCGAGCGCTTCCCCCACCCCCTTTCTGTTTTTCATTCTCCAGTTTAGGACTTTTCACTCAACTATATCCACAGCCCTTTTGAGTGTTTCGAGACAGGGTCTTGTTAAATTGCCAACGCTGGGCTGCAGCTTGTGGTCCTGCTGCCTCTGCCTCCGAGGAGCGGGAATTACAGTGGGCGGCCTTTTGGTGTGTGTGCAGGGCCGATCTCTTTGAGCCAGGGTCTCGCCCTGTAGTTCATCCTGGCCTAAAACTCACCAGGTAATCTAGGCTGGCCTAAAACTCACCAGGTAATCTAGGCTGACCAGAAACTCAGCCTCCGGAGTGTAGGGATTACAGGCGTGAACCGCCACGCCCGGTTTAGGCGCGCTTTTTTAAGGCACTCGACCGATGAAGGTGCTTTGTTGAGAGGTGAAATTTGCCCCCCATGTAACCTTTTTCTTTTAATAGACGGGGTCACACGATGTAGCGCAGGCTGGCTATGACCTTGGCCTCCCCGCGAACTGGGATTACACCGCCCTGCTTGCTCTGTTTGCTTGCTTTGTGAAACAGGATGTGGCTTTCTTAATGCTAGTATAGGCAACTACTTTGGTACTAGTAAGGCCACTACCACTGGATGGATGGTGCTTAAGATGTCACTACTTCAGATGGGGCTACATCCCCACTCTTTTTTTATTACTAAAGTCTAATTTTGATCTAGGTCCTCTTGCTGCAGCCTTCCAGGGTGCTGGGATTGCAGGTGTGTGGTTTTAAATTCTGCTAGGTTGCACATTTCTCAGGGGAGTTTTTCACATCTAGATAGTGTGAATGGTTTTTTTCCTTGATTTCAGGACACAGGAGAAAGGATTTGGAAAGTGAAGACGTTGCAATAATACATTTATACTAAGATTGAGATTCTATTCAAGCAACTAAAAATTATTCATAGAGAGTGCTTAAGGGTTGTGAGAAAAACTTTAAAATGGAAACAGGTGAGAATATATAGTAATTAAAAACCAGGTTTTAGGAGCTGGGTGTAGTGATGCAGGCCTGTAATCTTTGCACTAGAGAGGCTGAGGCAGGAGATCTCCACAGGTTCAAGGCCAGCCTGAACTCACAGCAACGCCCTGTTTAAAAAAAATCTAAACACATAATAAAAACTAGGGTTTTTGTCTTTGTTGTTCTGGGTTAGTTTAATACAGGGCCAGCTGCACAGTGTTCCACATCCTGAGTCTGTTTTATTTACTTAGAGGGAGTTTCATGAAGTTGCCCAAGCTGGCCTGTAAGTTGTGATCCTCCTGCCTCAGCTTCCCTGAGTGCTGAGAAACTGGTCTTTTGTTAGCTAAACCATAGAACAAGAAGTGAAGCTTGTTTTCCTTCCTATCCTGGGGATTGGACCCAAGGACCCTGTGGATGCTGGGCACAGTATGTACCACTGAGCTACACCACCCCAAAACTGATTATGTTTCTATTGGTAAAAAGACTCAAAGGAAACTGCAAGTGATTTTTGTTTTTGAGGTTTTTTTGGTGGATACCGGGAATTGAACTCAGGACTTGAGGCACTGCGCCACTGACCTGTACCCTGGGCCTACTACAATGATTTTTTATTTGTACTATCTGTATTTTTCAAGTTTTCTGTAGAAAAAAGTTTTACTTCATAAGAGGATGTAGTGCTTCTTTTGTGTGTACTTTTTTCTTTTTGGTTTGACACTGGGATTAGAATCCAGGAGCTCACAAATGCTGGCAACTGCTCTCCCACTGAATTGTATTCTCAGCTCTTTTTTTTTTTTTGAGACAGGGTCTCACTCTGCAGTTCAGGCTGGCCTTGAGCTCACTTTATAGCCCAGGCTGGTCTCAAACCTTCATCGATACTCCTACCTCTGCCTCCTGAGTGCTGGGATTATAAGCATGCACCACCAATCCCCACTCCAAAAAAAAATTTTTTTTTTTTTGGTACTGAGGATTGAACTCATGATCTTGCACTTGCCAGGCAGGTACTTGTGCCACTGAGCTATATCCCTGGCCATTCATTCATTATGAGGAGCTGGAACATGTCCGTGACACATGGATACCTTTTATGTTTTTCTCCCGTCCCACATTTTACTTCCTGAGATTACCTTTGCAAGATTGCCTTCTTCAAATTTCCTTTTCAATATTTTCTACTTTTTAATGTACTTTGTTTTAATGTTAGTCTTTGTGTTCATTCATGGGACATAAAAAGTCTATTCTGATTGACTAATTTATTCCACGGTACTGTTGTCTAAGTATCATGTTTTTATCCAAGTTAAAACTTTTAAAAATTAGGCTTGAGAACTGGAGGAATTATAAATGAAGCTGTAGAAGATATGGGCACATCCGTGAGGGTCAGTCAGCCCTGGTATTTTTCAGCAGAAGCTGCTCACTCATCTCATAGTGCAAGCTGCTGGGGCCAGGTTGTTTTGTGTTTGTGTGGTTAAGGTGAGGAAGTTGTCTGTTGTAAGAGATAGCTATTACAGATTGGAGAATTTCCTTCCTGGTTCTGCAGGCTTTACTAGGTTAAAACAGTAGAATATCAATTGGTTTTGGTGGTCCACGCCTGTGGACCTCAGCCAATACTGGAGGCTGAGGCAGGAGGATCTGCTGACAAAGTGTAGGCTTCAGATGTTAATTTCATAGCGTTTATAGCTTATAGCTTCAGGGTGCTCTTAGTCAAGGTGTGTCAAGTGTAGGAGTTTCAAAGGCACAAGGATATCAGAGACTGAAATTCTGGTGAGGGCTGTGGAAGGGATAAAGATAACCGAGATAAGGTGCCGCGCACTCTGGAGGCTGTGGCAGAATGGGCTCAGCCAGAAGTACCAAGTAACATCCTGTCTCAAAACAATGAGATTGATTCGAAAGGTCTTTTCCAGTGTCTTACCCCACGTAAACGTGACCAAGTCATTTCTGAATTCTGAGATGAGATTTGTCCCTGTACCATGTGAAAGATTGCATCTAATGAAGAGATCTTAAAGAATTCATAGGATTTTTTGATGAGGCACTCAAAAAATAAGTAACATAAGTTATTTTTACCATGTGAGTCCAAAAGTTGATTTTTCTGAAACACTTCCAGAAGTAGTAATTAGGGTTCATATCTCCAGGATGACACATGAAAAGACCATTGAATTGGGATTCAGGTTGTTTAACTTCTGAGTGTCTTGTTGCTTCCATTTGTAAATTGTAAATGGCTGGTTTTGCTCCATGGGATATTTGTGGACAGAAATCAGGCATGTGACACTTCATAGGTGATGGAGGTAGTATGAAGGTTATAAGGAAGTAAGACTAGGTTATCCTTTGTGGAAAGGATATTTAAAATTTAAATTAAGATTATATAATGAAAAAATATTTTTAAACAATAAAAGCAGTGTCTGAAAAAATATTTTGAGAGTGGAAGAAAATATAGACCCGGAATCTAGCAAGCGATTTCATTTATTTTTCTTTTTTCAAGGGAGAACAAAGTTAGTCCCTAAGTGTATAGCTCTGTTCACCTTGTGTATCTGTTAGGCCTTTTCGGCTTTTCCAAAATGAAGATCTAACAGACCTGGAAAATCAGGATTTTTCTCCTAAGGAGACTCTGATGAAAAGAAAACAGCTATGCCAGCAGGTATCGTAATTTTCCCTTGGTCTTTTGAATTCACACTGTGTACTTGCCTTACTCAAACTTTATCAAAGGTGCTGCTTCAGATGGGGCGGGAGAGGCGCTGTCTTCAGCTGTGGCAAGTCTGTGCCCTGGATGCAATTGGAAGCCACAGGTGTGGCTCCCCTTGCTGAGAGACGTGCTGGAGTGCTGTCCTGCTTTCTGAGAATTCCTTCTTCTCAGCTGTTTCCAGCTCCTCGTCGCCTACAGTGGAACCTGGTCTTTTCCCACTGGACAGTGCACCCGCTTGCTTGGGATTATCTTGGCACCCACCTTCAGGTTGATCAGCAAGCAGGACAGTTGAGGAGCCTAGCACTTAGCCGGGGGCCGTCCGGGCTCTGCTCACCCAAAGTCTAGAGAGCCAGTTGATTTTTCCAGCCCTTGGGGGTGAAACCAAGGGCCTCCTGCTGTGGCCCGCAAGCACTCTGCCATGGAGCTAAGGCCCTGGCCACCCTTCCACCTTTTTTGTTTTGCTTTGTTTTAGAGAGGGACATACAGTGTAGCCCAGGCTGACCTTGAGCTTGAGGCAATCCTCCTGCTCAGCCTCTCAAGTGCTAAGATTACTGGCATGTTCAATACCTGGCAGTATATCTTGATCCCACCCCCATTCCCTTACCCTCCCTTCAACTCCTTCCTCTCCTCATTTACAGAAGCTTTGTTTCCATTTTTCTTTGTCTCATTTTTTTCTTTACTCTTCCTTCCTCCCCGCTCCAGTTCCCCTTCCCATTTTCTTCTATACTGTTACAAAACATTTACTGGTTTGTAAATGCTGAGAATTTACACACATTGCATTGAAAAACTTTTTTTCCCCTCTGTACTGGGGCTGGAACCCGGGGCAACCTACCGCTGGGCTTTCGGCCCAACCTTTTTTATTCTGAGACATGGTCAAGTTGGCCTCCGCTCCGGTTTATAAAGTGTATGTGTTGCTTTGATTAGTATAAATACGGTGGTTAGGACCCTAGGGCTGAGGTACTCTAACTCAGAGGTACAGTACTGGCCTGGCCTGCCCAAGGTCTTGGGTTTGATCCGAAATACTACAAACACTGCAGAAGCTTAAATAAGATTTTATTATCCCTTCCTATGTGGTGCTGAGAGTGGAACCCGGAGCCTGGCCCGCATTGTGCAGGTGCTGTCTGTATAAATGAGCCTCACCTGCTGCACTTTCTGTAGCCATCTCTCCACCTTCCCTGGCTGGGCTTAAGGGGTCTGCTGACAGTCCTGGAATGAATGTGAGTGCGTGAGTGGTTTACCTTCTTGCTAGAGGGGTTGAGACAGTTTATAGAGATAAAATAAAATGTATCCTGGTAACATTGGAGGAGAGGTGAGGCCAACCAAGGGAGTTCAGAGCCAGCCTGAACTGTGCATCGAAACCCTGTCTCAGAAACACCAAACAAACAAAGAGAGGTAAGAGTTCCAATGGGGGTGCAAGTCCTTAGTTCTAGCTTTTGGGGAGACTGAGGCAGGAGCATCACAAATTTGAGACCAGCATAGGCAGTTTAGTCAGGCACTGTCTGAAGATAAAAGGGTAGAGATGTAGTTCAGTGGCAGAGTGCTTTCTTAGCACCCACAATATCCTGGATTCAGATTTCCAGAGCTTCCAGAAACAAAACAGTATTTGGTTAGACTACAGGTGAGGGTAACAAAATGGAAGCAAAATGACTGCTCTGCACAAAATATGTATTCTGAGTTTCCTGCTGATGCCAGGTGTTGAGTGGCTACTTTTTGCCAGGACCCAGTTACTCTGATACTAAAACTGCACACCTTCTACTGAGGCTCCTTCCGAGGAGGAGCCTCTGACAGTGGCACGAGTGCTGGCCTTGGTGGGGCACTTCTTCCCGCTCGTGTCTTCCCTCTTTTGTGTCAGCAGCCTTCCCTCAGCCAGCTCAGGTTTGGCGCCAACAGGAAGTCTGGGAGCAGACCTGAACCCCACCTACCCCAGTGTCTCCTGGAGCTCCCTCCCTGGGAGCCAGGGTGGCAGGGGTGCAGGATCCCTGGCCCCAACCAGGTTCTTCTCTGCTGCAGTGAGTGATGGCTTAGATGGCAGTGAGTGACTTCAGCTTTGTGCTTTGACCTATTCATTGTGGTTGATTTTAGTGGCTTTAATTACTTCCTAAAATAGGAAGGATTAAGAAGTATTTATCATATTATTTTATTATTATTTTTTTTAGTAGGGGGTTTGAGACAATCTCACTGTGTAGATTAGGCTAGCCTTGAAATCACTATGTAGTGCAGGCTGGCCTTGTCCTGCCTCAGCCTGAGTGCTGGCATCACAGGCATGTGTCACCATGCTAGTGATGTTGCACTTAAAATGACAAGTTTAGATAGAGGTGGGCCTAGATGTAAGATGGTACTGATGCTCCTAATTATGTATTAGGCTATTTCATGTGTGTAGCTGTGCCCAGTGCACTTGGCAGGTGCTTACTCTTCTCTGTAGGTGTAAAACTGTAACAGAGATGGAGGGACTAGCTGTGGTGGCACATGTTTATAATCCCAGCACTGGGGAGGCTGAAGCAGGAGGATCATTGGGAGTTTAAGGCCAGCCTGGACTACATAGTGAGACCCTGCTTTCAAAAAAAAAAGAGATTCATGAGTGTGCATTGTAGACTGTTTCCGACTAGTAGAGGGCGTTTATATTTATGATATTGTAAACACATTAAAAAATAAACCCGAAGTGCTGTCTCCAAGTGAGGGTGGCAGTTGCCCAGGCTGTATGGTAAGGTGCCTGCACAGGGCACATTGAGGGTGGACGAGTCCTGGCTGGAGGGTGGGTTGCACATGGCAGCAGGGGAGTAGGGGCGTGTTCCCCAGCTCACCTGGGCAGTGCACAGGGCAGAGCTGGCATTGGTGCAGCCTGCCTTAGCCTACAGCCTGTTGCTTTACTTCGGAATTGTGCTTTGTGGAAGATAATGCCCCATTCTTCTCCATTCTGCCTAATTCCAAAGGACAGGAAACAGCAGCCCTGGCTTCTCTGCAGTAAAATGAGTCTCCTCCAAAGAGAAGGGTAAACCTAGTGATACTGCTGTGTCATTCTGCAGTTTCGATAACTGTGCCACCCGTTTCTTCCCTCAGTACTGGGGATCGGGCCCAGGGCCTTAGCGATGAACAACATCTGCAGCCGTTTTCATTTTCATTTTTTAATTTTTTGAGACAAGGTCTTGATAAGTTGATAAATTTTTCAGGCTGGGATGAAATTTGAGGTCTTCTTGTACCTGCCTCCCAGAGAGTGCTGAGATGTGTTTTTGTTTTTTGTGTAAGGCATCAAAGCTCAGTATGGTCTGCCACTGAGCTATACTCTTAGCCCTTATTTTGAGACAGAGTTTTGCTAAATTGCCCAGGTGGACCTTGAATTTGGAATCCTCCTGCTTCAGCCTCCCAAGTAGCTGGGGTCACAGACATGTGACACTGCCAGGCTGCAGTGCTTTTTAAAGTCTTTTGATAGTGACTCAATCATTCTGTCTGCCTAGCCTCCTGTGCAGCAGCAGGGGTCTTGCTGGGCATTGCTGTGGCAGCAGACTCCCACTGCCTCGGTGGGTCTTACTCCACCTCTGATCCCTCCATCCTTTTGACTTTGTCCACCCAGTAAGGATGGGCCTGCGCAGCCTGCCTGCCCTTGCACATGCTGCCACCTGCGCTCCCTGCAGACTCTCATACTCTTCCCCCTCCCTGGGCTTCAGAGTTTCCCAGTGCCCGTTGCCTGACACAGAACAGCAGCTGTGTTCCCTGCTCTGCTGCTTACCTGCTCTGTTTACCCAACAGCAGGTGTCTCTGCAGCAGGGCAGCTTTACCAAGGCTCCTGCAGGAGTTCTCAGGAGACAGGCAGGGCCTTGCCTGCCTTGGCATCTGAGCGCAGGTTGCAGGTCGGCTGGGGGGTTTCTTCCCTGTCCTTGCTGCCCTGTATCCTGGGCTTCGGAGGAGGACCAGTGGCATCACAGTTGCTCTGTTGGCTAGCAAAACTCCCATCTCTGCACTTGGCCAAAGCATCAGTCCTGCTGTGGGCTAGGAACTCGGGCTGGTGTGAGCTGGGCATGGGTTTCAGACGGGATTCCTCGCGGCTGCCTGTCTGGGGATGTGTGGTTGCAACATGTGACTGTTCTTTCTACTACATTGAGCTTCGTGAACGGGATGTGTGTCCATGGAACACATGCTGTGGACTCCAGCATCACAGAAACAGCAAGAGAGATTGGATTGGTTACTAGCTCTGTAAAAATGATCATGTCATCAGATAAACTGTTCAGAATGTGGAGAGGTACAGAGATGGTCTTGTGATGTAGAATGCTATGCTAGAATATTTTCTAGTAAGTTCATGTTTGGTTTCTAATTGAAACTAGTTAGGGTCAAGCCAGTTTATATACCTATAAATTTAAAAGATAACCTGAAGAAAACTAGGACAAAATAAATGTTTTTCAGTCCTGTAGACATTATCCAAAAGACCACACTATGTATACTGTGTAGCACATTAACCAGTTTTCGTGTTTGCAACAATTTCATCAGTGTTTATTAAACTGAATTCCAGATGCTCACTGAGAAAGTTTTCTTGAGTTTAAAAAAAAAACATTTGATACATGTTGCTGTTTGCACAAGGATGATGGTTTATAAAAGTACAGAAATTATATATAAACATGGGAGACACAAAGACTGCACAATTAAATTTGCAGTGGGAAAAGAGAATGATCAAAAAGGCTTTTTTTATAAATGACATTCCCAACTAGACAGGTTTTATTTTTATTTAGTTTTTGTTTTTTTGAGACAGAGTGTCCCAGGCTGGCCTCAACTCGAGGCTATCCTGTCTTGGCCTCTACAGTGCTGGAATTATAGGTGTGAATCACCACACTCAGCTAGAAAGTATATTTTTAAAATAGTTGCCAAATTTTAAAAATCGAGATATTACATAAAAACAACCATTTAGGCTCCTCATGAAAGGGGTCTCAGGTGCCTAGGCTTGGCACCTCTCACTTGAGCCTCCCTGTCCCTAGGAGCCCGCTCCTGTTGGTCACGTGGTGTGTGTTCCCTTGTGGCTGGAATGGGACTCTCCGGTGGGGGTGGGGGTGGTGCTGCCTCAGGTCCACCTAGAAGATAATAAGCCGCCTGCATACTGGTTGCCTGTAGACATCCCATGAGTCCATCTGTATGCTCTTGTGTTTGCAGAGATGTCTGAGAATTCCAGTGACAGCGACTCTTCGTGCGGCTGGACCATCATCAGTCATGAGGTGTGCCTTCCCATCTTCCTGTGATCATGGCTGGTCATCTCAGTGATGGGCTGGTCTAACGCGTCCAAGCCAGAGGTTCCCTTGACTGTGGTTTGTGTGTCCTCCCACCAGCATTAAGCGGTGCAGGCAGCTCTTTGTGGGCCAGAACCTGCCACACCTCACACAGCTTTCCTGAGCGCTAGGATGCCAGGCCACTGCCTGTGGAACTTATCAGGCAGGCCCTGTGCCTTATCTGTGTTCTCCTATCATTAACCACTCAATGAGGAACAGGCTTCTCATTCTCATTCTCTCTTGGTTTTTGGGTTTTTTTCGGGGGGTGGGGGGGCCTACCAGGGATCAAACTCAGGACCTTAAGCTTCTACCATCCACTTGGTTTTTTGAGACTGGGTCTCATAGGCTGGCTTGAATTCACTATGTATATAGCCCAGGCTGCCTTCAAACTCATGGCCATGCTCCCGCCTCTACCTCTCGAGTGCTGGGGTTACAGTTGTGTGTGTGCCACTATACCTGGCCCATTCTTGTAGGTGAAAAAAAGTACAGAAAGGTTAAGTAATTTACTTACATCATGTACCTAGAAAATACCTGAGCTGGTTTTGAAAAGATGGAGAATGTGTGTTCCTTATGTTGCATTATCTTTATTTTTTAATTTTTTTTTATTTAAAGAGAATAAAACAAAAGAGGACAGATCTAAGCAGATCAGAACAGAATAATGTAAGCAACACAGCACTTCACAACAAGACAATTGGATATTAACAGTAGCTATCATAATGTCGCTTTGTTTGAAATAGTTGAGCTTAGCTTTACACAATAATGTCACACATAACAAAATAGAATAAAACCACTCAAGAGAATGAAAGTATTACAAGGCATTCTGAACCAAATAACCGAAGATGAACAATGGCTACTATATTATCTCATTTTCCATAAAAAATTTGTTTATACTTATGAGGACTTGACAGGGAAAGAATGATCAGAAAGGGAATTTTATAACAGAAGGATGATAGCAAATGTACATGATTACAACCTAAAAAACTGGTTTATTATTTCATACTGGTACTTCCTCTTTTTTAAAAAAATTTCCCATTTTAAAAAGAATCTCCTAAATTTATTTTTTGTTAATATGATTTGAATGCTTTTCCCCCACTGTTTTGGAGATAGGTCTGAGGTCTGTTCTGCAACTCCTGCTGGTCTGGAACTCTGTGGCCAGGTGTGTGCCAGCAGGTCTGGCATACATGCAGCCTTCAAGTCCTGTGTTCCGAATTCTCTTTAGAACTCAAAGCATGCTTATCCCTGAATTTTTTCCGCCCTATAAATTCTTTTAATTTTTGCTGTTTTTTTATGTGTATCAGGAGAACTCAAACCTCTTGATTTTGTGAATTGGTAGAAAAATGGGAGTGGGAGATGGAGGAAACAGAATCATTCATTCAGTTAACTTTCTGTTGCTAATTAATTTAACTTTTTTTTTTTTTTTTGTACCGGGGATCGAACTCATGACCTCATGCTTGCCAGGCAGGTGCTTGTGCCACTGAGCTAAATCCCCGGCCCTTCTGTTGCTAATTAAGACAGAACAAAATTGTAAGATCCACTAAAAAGTGTAAGATCCACTTGAAAAGACTGACATCAAAGTAGGAAGGGTCATTTCAATTAAGTAAAATTTTGTAAAGGAAGCACTGTATTAATGTAATGGGTTCATTTGATTCGGGGCTGTGTTTTAGCTTACATTGCTAGAACATGTAGTTTGCATGTGGCTATTTCTCTCAACAGATAGTAAATTTGAATTTTGAGTTTAAATCTTAAGATTCTATAGCACTTTCAAGTTCCTTGTCTAAGTATTCCTTGAGCTCTTGTATTTATAGACATAGGGAATTGAGGAAAGCTTAGAAACTTACTGTGGGATTCACATGTATCGCTCAGGTTTTTGAGCTAGCGTCTCACTGTGTAGTCCATGCTGGCCTTAAACTCGGCGTTCAGCCTTCCTGAGTGCTGGGATGGCAAGTGTGCTCCACCACACCTGGCCCACGGTTGTGAAATCAGCATTCACAGCCTTACTCCCATCCTGCCACATCCCTGCACAGCCTCTGGGCCTGGTTGAAAGGGGGAGGATCCCTGTGGGCATCTTGAGGGGTGAATGTTGTCCTTCCCTAGGGCTCCGAAGCAGAGATGGCGACCCCTGTGAGAGGCGCAGAAGGCTGTGAGCTCAGCCCAGAGCTTCCATCTCTGGGGCTGGAGAAGCTGCCAGAGCCGCAGGGAGGTGAGTGGTTCTTTGTCTTCTGCTCAGGTGGTCCGCCTTAGTCTTCTTTACATATTTGCTTCCTAGCTTTGACAGAGACTTGCATTAAACTGGTGCAGAATGTCTCTTGAGGACAGTAGCACGTCCAGGTGGAGCAGAGGTGTGTGGCTCGTTCTTCAGCCTCAGGCATTTCAGTGGGTTCTTGTCTTTGTGCAGCTATCCTTACCTCTGTGGGGCCGGAGTGCTGTGAAGCCCTCCTGCAGGAGAACCAGCTTCTCCTGGCTGGGGCTCTCAGCCAGTGGCACCTTCAGGCTGCGGGGTGGAAGCCCAGCCAGCGCTTGCCCCAGCTTGCCCCTGCCCCCTTGCGGCTGCTGAGGCCACCTCAGGGAGATCTTGGGTGTCCTGAGAGCGAGGGAGGAGAGTGATGATGGGCAGGGGAACCTCAGATTACCTGGAGATGTCTGAGGTTGGGCTGGATCTCTTGGGCCTCTTCCTCCAGGCCAGCCCAGGGACTCCCTACAGTGAATTTTTTTTGTGTGTGTATAACTCAATGTGTTTATTATTTTTAATATTTTTGGCTTCTGATAAAATTTTGTACTTCATTAAAATTATATTACGAACTATTTTATTTGTATTTTTTTCTTTGAGGTGATTCTTACTGAATTGCCTTTTGAGGTAGTATTATTTTGGGTTTTCTTAATTCTTTTTTATAGTTGGTTTCTTACTGTGAAGCATTTATGATTAAAAACTGTAGTTTTGAGCTCATGTTAGCCACCATGGACAGCCCTCACAGCAATCGTACCTTTGGGGATTTTGAATGTGCCTTTAAGAAGCTAGGAAATATATTGTCAGGTGTGAGAACAGTGCATCTGTACTAACAGGTCATTAGAAACATCTTGGGGTGCTTTGGTATCTCAAGGTGGAGATTTTATTTAGTCAGATGAACTTTGAATTCTTGGCAGATCCCAAATAGTTTAGTTGAATACAGTGTCTAAAGTTGTTATTAGCTTTAAATGAAAGAATTTCAATTTGTAAGCAGTAGAATGACTGTTATAATTGTATTTTCCATTTCATGAAATCCACTTTAACCTGGGGAGCAAGCTACGAAAGGTTTACAGTGTTTTAAATGAACAAATAATTGAATTGATCTTTGCTTTGTATCAGAAAGCAGCCAGGATGGCACATCATTGATGGGAGAAGCTGAAGATCCAGCCTTTGAGGTAAGTTTTGGTTTTACTCTGCATGTGTGACTGTGTTTTGTTTTCTTGATGAACAGTATTTGTAGAGAATATTAGTTGAAGCCCCTATTTCTAGCTGTGACTTGTATTCCTATTTCAGTTATAGTTCATTTTAATTGAAAACTTTGAAGTGAAAGTCAACTTCTGTGGGAGACCAAACCCAGGTGGTGTACATGGGAAGGTGGCAGAGCTGAAGGCTGTGTGGAAACTGCCTTCGAGACCTGGGCTGCCCCCTCCCTCAAGCCCAGCTCAAGTGGACCCCGCTTCCACTTCTGTTGGTAGCATGGGAGTGTGGTGCTTCATTGATGATCAGTTACCATTAACCTAAGAGCCTGACTGACAGATCCACCTCGATCATCAGGGAGTAAATGGCCTAGAGAAACTGAGCACCGAGGCTTTGGAGCCCTCTGCAGCTCAGGCACGAGCAGCAGCCATGAGTGGTGCCTTGAGGAAGAGGCCGCTATGCTGTCACAGTGATCACCAGGTTCCACCGCGCATGGTGCAGACGCCAAAGCTTGTTACACGCTCTCACCATTCCCTGTGCATAGAATTGTGCTGAGATACAGCTATAGAACTACAGAGAGAACAAGAGCTCTCTTTCCCGTGGTCATAGGGCAGCAAAGGTGGTCTCCAGTTTCCACGTTGAGAGGAAGAAGTTTGTGATCCATCTGATTTGGGTTCTTTTTCGAGCCATCGTCTCGATATGTAGTCCAGGGTGGGCGCATACCCTCAGCAATCTTCCTACCTCAGCCTCCAAGTGCTGGCATTATAGGCATGTACCACCACACCACACTCCAGCCCCTGTGTTTCTGACAACATTGTCACAAGGTTTCCAAGCCAAAAAACAAAAACAAGCCTGTTATTGGCTGGCCCTTTACTGTTGTGTAGAAATCATGTCTTCAGGGCTGGGGTGTCTCAGTGGTAGTGTGTGGGCCTGGTGTGCACAGGCCCTGGGTTTCATCCCTAGTGTTGAAAAAAATAAAATGTCACATTTTTATTTTAACCTCAAATTACCATTGTACTCGTTACATGGTACATTTTGGACTATGAAGGAAATAAAGGCTTTTAACCCTTGAATTTAATGTCTCTTCACCTGTAATTCTTTAGACAGAGGAGGAAAAGTCACCTGGAGACCATGTCTATTTTGGAACTGCCAGTGATGATTCGGACATTGTCACCCTGGAGCCACCGAAGTTAGAAGAACTTGGAAGTCAAGATGTCATGATTGCTGAGGAGGCGTGTACTATGGAAGGCTTCAGCCTGGGCTCCTCTTCCAGCAGCCAGTACACCTTCTGTCAGCCAGAAGTGGGTAAGAGCCAGTAGGGCCACCAAGTCCCACGGAGCCTCTGGGCTACCTCTGTACCAGTTCATCCTCCGAATACACCTGGGAAAGACTCAGGAGATGTTCTGTGACTCTGCCACCAAGGGCAGCATTTCCTCTGTGGTGTAGGGCACAGCAGTTAACACCCTTCTGCCCAGGCCTCCAGGGCAGACCCAGCACAGCACCCCACACAGCCTGGCCACCATCCCGCAGGGAGCCAGGGTCCCAGAGCTGGTCCTCAGAGGTCCGATCTCAGATGCGGTTGGTCGTTTGAAACCTTTTAGAGTGGTGGGATGGAAAATTGTAATTAAAAGCAAGAGAAAATTAATATTTTTCTTATATTAGTACATATTTTGTGTTGTAGAAACAGTGAAATTCTTTTTGAAGTCTTAAGACCTGTTCAGTTATTACTTATTTGACGAGTTTGCCTGTCAAGTACAAAACAGGGCTCAAGGAACAGTTAATAAAGCAGCTTCCCCAAAATGCTCTTCCTCTTTGGTTAGACTGTTACCAAAATATATCCAGTTTGAATCAGTTACTCAGTGGAGTTAGTGCCCCTTATTCATACAGAATCATCTAAAGGTTAAAGTGTGAGTTGCCCAGCTGGATTCTTCTGCAGTTACTTTTTGCTTTTGGCTGAGATGAGGTCTCACTGTGTCCCAGTGGGGGGAAAGTGGGTGTGCACTGCTGTGCTTGGCACCGTTTCATGGTTTTTTGTTTTCCTTTGCAGTACTGGAATTGGGTCCAGGGCCTTCACACTGAGGTTCCTCCCCAGTCTTTTTTAATATTTTTTGAGACCGGGTCTCACTAAGTTGCCCGGGCTTGGCTAGAACTTGGTGATTCTCCTGCCTCAGCCTCCCAGAGAGACATGTTCCTTACCCACCTTCTTTCCACAGATCTTAAGCTCAGATTTAGTAATCTGTTTAATATCTTTTAAGGCATAAAGTTCCTCAAAAATATCATAAGACAAAATCCTACAAACAGGTATGAAGTGACAGTTACAACAGTGTGTGTTGGGAGAAGCAGCCGGGCACCTGCTGCTGTCAGCACGTCCTCCTGTGACGGAGACGCAGGGGCGTGTGTGGCCCTGCAACTCGCCCCAGGTGCTGCCGGTCTCCCGTCCCGCCGGCTGAGAGTAATCCAGTCAAGCCGGAGCTTCTTGCCAGCCGATCTAATGCTGAAGCGTTTTTGGTCAGAGAATCTATAGAAATTAAAAATACTTTACTCAACAACGGAAGTGCTCCTGATGTTCCTAGTGGTCGGAGGACGCCAGCCTTCCTCAGAACGGCACGCCCAGCGCTGCGTGCGTGTGTGCGCGCACATGCGTGGCCCGTGCGTGCGTATGCGTGGCCCTCGCGTGCGTATGCGTGGCCCTCGCATGCATGCCCTTCTGTAGTGCCCAGCACTGCACCCGCGCTCTACGGACTGTTGCATGCTGGGGCACTAGGGTGTCTCAAGAGAGAGAAGTGTTGAGGACAGATCAGCTTCCTTCCCCCTGAGTGTTTTCATCTGTTATTGATTGAGTCTGGGAGTGTGGGGCTTGACGATCTGGGGACTAACTCCACAATTCTGGTCGCAAACAGAACTGGACAAGAACCGAATCACATTTCTCCATAAGTTCACCATTGACCCAAACCATTGAATTTGATTTGGTTCTCGTCCTACTCGATTTGTGACCAGAATCATGGAAAGAATCGAGTTTGTGACCCGAGTTTGTGAGCTGTGTTTACTCACAAGGGCTTAGACAAGACGGTCACATTTTACTACTGAATTTTCTTGAGCTCCAAGATTTGTGCAGTGCTGTGATAGTTTTCCCTTCCCTCTGGTCTGAGATACGGGCGAGCCTGACGGTTCCACTGAAGTGGGCACAGCGAAAGGGCCCAGAGTGACCGATGAGACTTCATATGGTTTTAAGGGACTTGCACGCTTCTGAGGTCAGGTTTTTTCTTCTGTCTTTTTCTTGTTTTGTTATTTTT
This sequence comes from Hydrochoerus hydrochaeris, assembly GCA_004027455.1. Classification (NCBI taxonomy): domain Eukaryota; kingdom Metazoa; phylum Chordata; class Mammalia; order Rodentia; family Hydrochaeridae; genus Hydrochoerus; species Hydrochoerus hydrochaeris. The sequence goes on along the minus strand of PVLA01006250.1, from coordinate 23,898 downwards.
AGTTTGCAGTATTGGGATTGAGCCTTGGGCCTTTGCACTGAACTATATCCCCAGTCTTTATTTATCTTTGAGTGAAGAGTCTTATAAAATTGCTCAGGCTGGGCTGGAACTTGGCAGCCCTCTGCCTCAGCCTCCCACAGTGCTGGGATTGGAGGTGTGCACTGTCATTCCTGGCTTCTTTCCTTTCTGAATAGAATTTTGAGGATTTTGCAGTTACAGTTGGATTTCGTTATTAAGTACATTTTTTATCCATGTGAACCCTCCAGAGACGCTGTGGCAGTAGTCAGATGGTCAACGTGCACAGAGATGGAACTGTGTGTGCGGGAACACCACAGGGCAGTGTGCTGCTTGTAGCAGGTTGCATTGTCAGCAGGGTCGTCGGAGGGGAGGGACACACAGAGACAGCTGTGGTGTCACTGGACCTCAGTTCTGTGGAGTTTACTCTGGCCCAGCTGTTGCTGTGCAGCTTGTGGCTGTACACGGTCAGGTGCCAGTTTTTGCCCTGGTTCGCTGGTTTGCTGCCCCGCGAACTGTGGCTGAGCCAACTGGTTTTACATTTTCTTCCTCCTCACGCATGCAGGGTCCCAGCCTTGTGTTTTTCTCCTCGGCTTTATACGTGTGTGTGTGTGTGTGTGTGTGTGTGTGTGTGTGTGTGTGTGTGTGTGTTTAGTGCTGCAACAGTGTTAAGCTTTCGAATGAGTATTTTCAGTTGCTTCCCTTCTTGTTTCTCATAATGAAGCTTCACATATCTCTCTCCTGTTTGTGCACAGAAGCAGGGTGGTGGGAGAAGCTGTGGAAGATTGCTGCGCGTGTAAGGGCGTGGGATGCCCAGCCAAGACGCCCCGCTGCTGGCCCGCGTGCTCTGCAAGGTGCCGTGGCCCTGCCCACAGCTCCCTGAGTGCCTGGAGCTGAGCTGTGTGGGAGGAATGCTGGGGGAGGTGGGGTACACAGGAGGGGCCTGCATGGTTGCTTGCTTGCCTTTGGCACCAGGTGACTGTGCTGCAGAGGTTCCAGGGCGAGGTGTTTCAGCAGCTGGAGGTTTGGGCTAAGGAAGGTGGGAGTGCCCACCAAAGACAGGCGTGCACGATGAGAGGCCGGCTGGCTCTGAGAACACCTAATGAGAGGCCTGGACAGTCCATGCACGGGGTTGTGACCCGTGATTGGTTACCTCAGCATAAGCCTGTGTGGGAAAGTCTGCATTGCTCATCCACAGGCTTTTGTGCCTGTGGCTGCAGGGCTGTTTACGGGTTGCTTTCTTTCTCTTCCTCTGAGAAGAAACAACCTCATGCCTGAGGTGATGCTGGCATGAGTGAGGGTCATGACTAACACCTCTCAAGCTGTCACTGGCTGTGGGAAAAGCCACAGGGTGGGGTGTGTGGGGACATTTCAAGCTCATGTTTCCAGGTGTTCCCTCAGGTTGCATTTTTGGTGCAGTTTTCTTTCCCCAATTTCCTTTTCTTTGCTACCGTTTTCTAAGAGGGGCTGCAGCCGTGTGTGTAGTGGGCATGTGCCAGCGTGTGCGTGCGCCTGTGCATGCCAGAGGGCTGCTTCTTGGTGCAGAGTGTGTGCAGCAGGTGATGGAAAGGCATTGTGGGTCCGGCCTGCCCTGGTGCTTCTCCATAGCCAAGGACTGGGGTGGCAAGGATAGGAGGGCCCATCAGGGCTTCAGGACACCTGGGTGGTTCATGCTTCCCTGCATCTCCTCACTCACCAGGTACAGGGTGGAGCTAGACAAGCAATTTCCCTGCCGTGCCCCTGCGGCGGTGAGACACATGGCTCTGTCCCCACCCCGGCCTTGCTGTGTGCAGAGGCTCCAGACCTTGCTTTCCCGTGTGTGTGTGTGTGTGTGTGTGTGTGTGTGTGTGTGTGTGTATGTGTGTGTGTGTGTGCGCGCGCGCGCATGCGTGCAATGGAGACTTTGTGTTTCGCGTTCTGGTTTTGGCTGCCTCCCCTAGAAAGCATGGCAGGATGGTGCTGAGTTTTGTATCAATTGGGATGAAATTTGAATACCTAAATGTCAGCGTTTTTCTTTTTAAAACAGGATTTTCGTCTCAGCACAGTGACAATGGGTCCAGCAGTGAGGAGGCCCCTGGTCAGCCCAGTCCCACCCTTCGCCGGCGTCGGGCCAGGAGGAAGGCAACGCTGGTGGCTGAGTGGGAGGAGCGGGACCCTGAGCCACTTGTGGTGTCCAAGCGCCAGTGCAGCTGCAGCGGCAGCCTTGGCAAGTGTGTGGCGCTGGCCCTGGTGGTCGCCATCAGCATGGGCTTTGGCCACTTCTACGGTGAGTGGGGGCTTGTGTGTAGGTGGCGCTGAGGGGTGGCAGCTGGGCTGTGTGTGCCTGCTGCCAGCTCAGAGGGGCAGGGTCTGGTTGTGTCTCTCCTCCCACTGGAAGGTGGCAGTGCTGCTGCTATCTCATAAAACCTACACAAGGCAGGAGGGTCAGAGCAAGGCTCAGTGGTGCGTGCACACCTGTGGTCCCACCTACTTGGGAGACTGAGGCGGAGGATCCTTTGACTCCTGTTCCAAAAGAAGAAAAGTAAAGGTTTATATACTTTTATAATGTATAATTTTTATGCTTCTGTATTTTGTATTTTTTTAAGTAAAAAGATTAGAAGATTAAAAATGTGAAATGTGGGCCCAGCTTGGTGGTGTACACCTGTAATTCCAGCACTCAGGAGGCTGAGTCAGGAGGTTTATGAGTTCAGGGCCAGCCTGGGCTACATAGTGACACCCTATTTCCAAAAATAAAAATAATGTGAAGGGATTATCATGAAGCAGGTCATAATTTAGTGTTACTTAGATCTTATTCAGAATATTTATTTTTATAAAATGTTCCAATAATACTCAAAGTAACTGCTACTTTGAATTTTAATGCAAGTATCATTTTTTGACATTCGGTGTCACTTCCATGACTACAGTGAATTGTCTTTTTTTTTCCTCTCTCCCTTTTGGAGTTTCACCATGCAGTTCAGGCCAGCCATGGGCTGACTATGTGGTTCACATCGATCCTCCTGCCTCAGCCTCTGACCGTGCCCTGCTGTTTTTCCTCCTGTTGCTCTGCCTTCTGTCATTTGAAGCCTGCTGGTGTGTGCTGATTGTCTCGCTCAGAGAGACTGCGTCTTGCATGAGGGAGACAGGAAGTTCATGTGGTGTTGTCTTTGTCTTTGGTCTTTGAGATACAGCCTGTCCAGAGACCGCGTCCGCATTCAGGGATGGAGCTTTTCTCTTGCTCCCTGCACTTTGGAGGGCAGTAGGCGTCACATGTTTGAGTTTGCTTTATATAAGATACTTGGATTTTTTTTTTTTTGTCTATGTAATCCATACTTTTTCACTTACGTATTTTTGCAGTACTGGGGATTGGACCTAAGAGCTTTACAGTGTGCTGTATCATCCTTAGCCCTTTTTATGTTGGCATGAGGTCTGCTAAGTTGCCTAGGCTGGGCTCCAACTTGAAATCCTCCTGCCTCGGCCTCCCAGATAGAGTGCTGAGATTACCATGAGCTACCACACCTGGTTGGCAATCCACACTTTAACTTTCTGTTTGCCAGTTCGCTGTAACAGTGCGTTTTTATACAGAGACTGAAGTGTTCACTGCTCATTCCTTTTGATTTGTGGGAAGAATATGTTATTTAATAAAACATAAAGTTAGAATAAACCAGTGTTAACATACTGGAAAGTTAGGGTGACTTTAAAATGAAAACAGTCAGTGGTGGTTCAACACTGACTCAGTGACTGTCTCCTGTAAAGGAGCCATATAGCTGGGCCTCCTGGGTGGCTGCTGTGTCACTGGCGAGGAGTAGCTGGTCCTCCGAGCTGCTGTGCTGGGTGTGAACACATGCTCGTCTTTGCACATGCACCAGTGTTTTCCAGTGCAGTTTCCACCTCCCAGTAAACATGAGGGTGACCAAGGAGGTGGCTTCACCTCTTCTCTCACTGAAGCAAAATTGGGGAGCAATTTTGATGTTAACACAGCACACTGAAATGTCACCCACTGCATGACCTTTAAATGTTGTGTAGGAAGTTCAGTTTAGAGAAGAATTCTTTCAAAAGTGAGAGAGTATTTCTTTGTTGCTCAGGATTTCATTACCAATACAATTTTCTGTAGTAATTACAATTAAGTGTTTCCTGAACCTTTTCCCTATTAGCCCTTTCACAACATGAGAAACCAATGATCTGGTATATGAAATAGGTGGACACAGTAGTGAGTCCTGTAAGGGGAGTGGAAGCCCTGGCCTCAGTGGCCTTTCCAGGTCACCTTGGCAGTGAGGGGGCTGTGCACACATGCACATGTGCACACACAGAGCAGTGACTCGGGATGTAAGTGCTGCTGGGCAGCGCCTGGCACCCGCCCTGCGGGTCTCACTGTCCTCAGGTTCTTTTCCAGGGGACGTGTGTGTCTTGTCAGCACTGGGAAGTTAAGAGGTTTTCTGTTTCTCTAGGAATCAGAGGTAAGTTTAGGTATAGTTTTTGAAATATCTTGAAATGTTTGTCACGAGATAATTAAAAGGTAATGTAAAAAATGAATCCTGATGTGTAATTTCATACTTACTAACTGATGTTTGGAATGTCTGACCAGGTAAGTTAGAAAAGGTTAGATGATTTGAAAAAGAAAGTAATGTTTATAGCAATAAGGGTGGAAAAACACAGCCATTCTAGCATCCTTTCCTTTTAAAACTGAGCATGGGGCGTGGCCAGTCAGATATGACATTAAGGTGTTCTGCCATTTTGGCCTAGTGGGTGTTTTCCTTCTGCAGGAAGCATGTAGTGGCATGTCTTGGCATCCCCCTTGTTTTAAGGTGAAACATCAGGAAATTTTTATCATAGCTGGGTAGGGGGCTCTAGCGCTCCAGTAGGCTTAAACTATTTGTGGGATTCATAAAGATTGGCCTGTGAGCTGGGTGTGGTGGCATACACCTATAACCTTGCACTTGGGAGGCTGAGGCAGGAGGATCACTGAGTTGGAAGCCAGCCTGGGCTGCATGAGACCCTGCCCCCCCCAAAAAAAATGCCAAAAAGCAAACTGAAACAAGATTTCCCCTTTTTAGTGTTACATGGCTGGCTAGCTCGTCTTGGTCAAAAAGACAGTGAGTGCATAAGTGTTGTGGGGTGTATGCTAACAAACGTTACATAATTAACCTGCTGCACCTGACGATCAGGATTAACTTGCACTGTCATTTGATGAATGATACCACAAGCTTTATTTACTCTTTGTATACTCGGAATTCTTAAACGGTGAAATGGTGCTATTTTGAAGCAAAAATCCAGATTAAGAAATTAGATATGTGGATGAAATGTTACATATTTAAAAATACTGATAATTGGGCAGGGGATTTAGCTCTGTAGATAAGTACTTGCCTGGCAAGCGTGAGGCTGGGAGTTTGATCCTGGTCTCCCCCCCCCCCCAAAAAAAAAGAAAAGCTAGGGCCAGGGATTTAGCTCAGTTGCATAAGAGCCTGCAAGCAAGTACAAGGTCACGAGTTCAATCCCCGGTACCACAAAAAAAAGAAAAAAAGCACCAAAAAAGAAAAGCTGATAATCATAAGATAGTATACATATAATGGAACTTTCTGTTTAGGCACAGTTCAGAGCCAGAGGCAGCAACAGTTTGTCCAAAACACACCTGAGAGTGCAGCACGTGATGTGATGAGTTATCTGGCCCAGCACCCAAAGGAGCAGGAAGCCCCTCTCGATTCGAAGGTGCGTACCACTGACAGATGGCTGGGCACACCCACCCCAGGAGGCCCAGCGGCTGTGCCGTTCGGGTGCAGGGGCAGTGAAGAGCCTGCCTCAGTAATTCCACAGCTGCCTGTTTCCAGACGTTTAACCATCAAGCGGGTCACGCAGCAAGGCGCTGTGTGCATGGCACCTCGATGACTTGGTGTCTTCCGAGCTCAGAGCTCAGCACTGTGCTATAAAGCAGTCAGCTAAGACAGCTGTTGGGAGACGGGTGGGCTGCTGAATGAGGAATGCCCGTCTCTGGGTCCCTGGCTGTATCCTGGGTAGTGTAATGGAATAAGAATTGACAGTTTAAAGTTGACACTTAGAATCTGTTTCCACACTTATGCTGACACACTTTTATTGTTAGTGGAGCTAAACAGAGCATCTTCAGAAGCTGGGCCTGGCAGCTCCTCCAGGATCTCACCCGGCTGGCAGGGTGGCCAGGTGGCCCAGCCTGAGCTTTGTTCTGGTCCAAGGCAGTGTGTTTTCCTGCACAGAGCACAGTGCTGTGGCAGCCCAGGTGGGCAGCCAATCCCGCCCCCACCCTCTCAGGTTGCCCAGCTGGTTCTCCCCTGGGAAAGGTGGAAGGACTGTGGGTCAGCTCCGGGGGCCACTACATCTCCCACACAGGCTCAGTTTGTGTCACTCAAGAAGGCCTGCTGAAGATAGGTGTCAGTAGTCACTTTCTTGTGTATATCTGAGGATGTCAATTTCTTTTCCGCCTTCGCTCTGGTTCCCTAGGAGGGTATTGGCTTTTAGGATGGCAATCTTGGGAGTTAGTGGTTTCAGGCTGCTGCGTCTGGCCTAGTGGTGCTTCTCATGGAGCTGCTGGGACCTGGGGACTGCTCCTCTCGGGGCTTTGCAGGCCATGTGCTTGCTTAGGCAGCCGAGCTTCCTTCCCCTGTGCTTCAGGGTCCCCTGCTGCGGGGCTGCCGCTGCCCAGCCATGTACATTACACCCTCTCTCAGTGACCGTCTCTCACGGTGCCTCCTGTTTGGTCTGACAAGCAATGAAGCACCAAGCTGCACCTGTCTTCTCCTGTGGCAGCCCTGCTCAGGAGGAACTCAGGATGAGCTGGCTGACCTCCTGGGCTTTATGGCTTCCCAGGTTTACCTGAATGGAGCTGCTGCCCTACATTTTGTTGTGTATAGAACTTAGGTTTTCTAATTTTTACACTACTGAACCTAAGGGACAATGCCTATAGAAATAAAGCCAGTGACTTTTATGAGGTATTAAAAGATTTTAACTCAGCTTTTGAATTCTTGACATTTCTGTTTCAAAATAGCATTTGAAAGAAAGTCTCAGAAGGTGTCGGCTCCTGACCGCAGCAGGAAAGATGTCCCTTCAAGTTCAGAAGAGACTTGCTACCCAGAATCACCATCTGAGAGTATCTCTGGAGCAGAGAGAGCACGCCATGGGTTCTCTCCAGGAGGAGCTACAGAAGCTGAGAGAGCAGATTAGAACACTGGAGGAGAAAGGCACTAATGCTGAATTAACCCTGGAAAATCAGAAGCTCAAGCAGCATTTGGAGGATGCAAAGCAGAAAACACACAGGTTCCTTAATCAAAGGGAGATTCTTCTAGCAAAAACACACACACTACGGAGTGAACTGGAGAGAGAACAGAAAGTAGCAGCCTCACTCCAGATGGAGACTGCACAGCTTCAGCCTGGCCAGTGGCAGGCCAAGCCCAGTTCCCCCCAGGAGAAGAAGGAGTTGGCCATGTTGTGGGAAAGGGTGGCAGAGTTGGAGCAGAAGCTGAACTTCGAGCAGCAGCGCTCTGACCTGTGGGAGAGTCTGTATATCAAAGCCAGAGATCAGAGTGGGAAGCCTGACACTGGGGAGCAGAAGGGGAGCAGAGGACACCACAGGGCGAAGAGCAAGTCAAAGGAGACATTTTTGGGAACAGTTAAGGAAACTTTTGATGCCATGAAGAATTCTACTAAGGAGTTTGTGAGGCATCATAAAGAAAAAATTAAGCAGGCTAAAGAAGCTGTGAAAGAAAATCTTAAAAAGTTCTCCGAGTCAGTTAAATCCACTTTCCGACATTTTAAAGATACCACCAAGATTATCTTTGATGAAAAGGACAATAGGAGATTTGGGGCTACAAAAAAACCAGCAACAAAAAAAAAAACCCCAGTTTTTAGTGATTGTTCCCACCCACAGTACAAGGGACCTTCCCCCAGTCAGAAGCACCGTGGCCCCAGCATGCAAAGGGACCCAAGCACGCAAAGGGACCCAAGGAGAAGACAGCCAGCTCGCGGGCAGGAGGCCAGAAGCACCATGCACGTCTCCAGGCACGTCTCCTACGGCTGGCAGGGAAACTGTCGGGCTTCCCACGGGGCTGGCGAGTGTGTGTTTGGAAGCACTCAGCAAGAACCCTTCAGCCCCTGTAATATGGTGGTGAATCCTGTCCTCATAGGTGAGTTTAGGCAAGTGATTCAAAGATACTTAATAAAAGAGCTGGGTGCTTTCCACCATTGGGAAGAACTTAACGAATTCATCAATCAGTTTATCGTAAATGGTCTCTTCACAAATAATCAGAAGATCTTCGCAGACCTTGTTAATGAAGTTAAAGATTATCTTAAAAGCATGAAGGAGTATCAAGTAGATACTGCAGTGTTTGAGAAGTTGAATGGATACATATGTAGACACTTTGCCGACGGTTCACCCGCTCCGTACAGACCCAGGTCGGTTTACATAGAGCCGTGTCTTTATAATAGCTTCTAACCCTTGTCTGTTGCATAGTGCTTGTACCACTGACGAGCATCTTGGAAGGTTACTGTTGTAATGCAGAGATACGCTTTATTACCCTGAAAGCTTAGACTAAACTGATAGTTTTAAAATTATAGCTATTTCAAATAGAAAATTCCACACAGTGTCATCACTGTTGACTTCAAAATGATTGTTTTATCTTTAAAAATCAGTTAAGGGTATGTAAATCCTATTTCTGCTATTTTCTTTCCTTTCACTGTAATTCATATGGAAAGATGATTGCCCCGAGTGATGTGATCTTCCTCCAGTCTCTTACTTCTGTGCTCACCTGGGTGTGGGCAGTGCAGCTGGTGCTCTGACAGCAAAGTTAGTGTCCTCCTGCCCTAATGCCGTGCAGGGCTCCCTGTGCCGGTGCGGTTCCTCGGTGCTTTCCACCACGCTGTACTGTGCATGGGCTGTGACTCGATGAGCAGGTAGCTGAGCAGGCCAGAAGTGCTCACGGGCACCTGTCACAATCATGTCTACCCTGTAACATGAAACTCTGCTGATGCCCACGGTAGTGTCACTTTTTACCTTTGAGATACAGCTGTACATTTACAAATAAATGCAGTGTGTTTGTAAAATAATGAGACTGGTTCTGGTGTCTTTAGTAGCTGAGCAGCTCTGTGGCGCCATCGTGGGCAGAGTGCTGGGGATGTAGGCAGGCATGAGGTGGCGAGGGGCCTTGTGTGGAAGGTGGCGTGAGGGAGTGGCCTTTGGCTCAACATGGGTTTCAGAGAGCTTTTGAAAGACAAATGAGAATGAGTGCCACAGATGGCGCAGTTCACTCAAAAGGCTGGGTGGGCCCACTGACTCTAGAAGATTCAGGAGGTTTATTTACAGGG